>UCOL01000508.1:0-62398 GCA_900474335.1 Ormyrus nitidulus
TGGTAATACGCGACTTTCGCATAATTTTTGCAAATTTTCAATTTAAACAAATATTTCTAATACGTCTGGTATGTATTAATTGATAAATTGAAGTTTCTTGTATTCAATAATCGTACACATTATTTTAAACAACAAATACGCATAAAAATCTGCTTAATACAAAATATAAAAATCCTTAAGTGTCCATTTACTGGTGCGATCACTTAACATGGAGGCTGAAAAAAGTAACTGCGATATTTTCAATGCCATATAGTGATTTACTGTCTGCTATCGCAACATCTCTTATAAATGTATATTTTATTTATTTGCGACAGTTAACGAATAAGAAAACAAGAAGTCGCATTATCTGAGTATCGATTGAACATAAACGTCGACGCCGCCTTGACTAAAAAGCCATTGGGACAAATAAAAACTTTATTTATTTAGATTAGAAGTTAAAACAGTTCAGATTATTCAAATATTTGTCACTGTATGCTGAAGTAAGTTTATGTGCAGACAATTTATTAATTAACGTCTACATATTACGATAATAATTTAAATTATAAAAAAAAGTGTTCAATTCCACTATACATATTTTAGTACGATTTGATAATAAGTTAAGATTCTATTCTACAGTTTTGTTACATGTACTATTATTAGTAATTGTAATATAGTTGACGATAAAGAATAATTTCAAGAGGCATTCTCTACTGATATTTAATCATTTTTCATAGCAGAAATAGCAACTGCAATGTAAGATAGTGTTTTTTTCACCACCTGAAATTAAAAGAATTATAAATTAATTACACGTACCAAAAAATAAAAAGTGGTCAGAGTGATAGACTAAACTATTATATCTATGTTTATTTTGATCTGCTAAACACGAATGTTGCCCTAGTTTTGCTTCGTTACGTCAGGATTTTCAGATATCTTGGTTTTAAAGAATTTTAACATATAGGGGAGACCCGGGCAAGACGGACACCCCCTATTATTTCTAATATCGCTGTTACTAAAATTCTGAAATAAATTAAGTATATTATATGTGTCATTAGCATAAAAGTTTCAGTACGTGCGCGCTGTTCGCGGCAATAACATCGCTTAGAAATGAAAAAATTGATTTTAGTTTGTGAGCTTACGATGTTATCAAGGTAAAAATGTGAACTTATTTTTTACATGGATGATGAAATTAATTCAAAAATAGTATCAGGCTATTGTATTTATATAGGTATTGTACCAAAAAAACCTTTTAGAATCAATGTCAATTTTTTTTTTACTTTTTTTATCAAAGAAAAGTCATTTTATCCATTCCGGGTAGGCCGATCTAGGCAAAATGGTTACCTTGTCCTGCATAGATACTATATATATATACGTAATATATATTATATATAATTATATAATAGTATATTATCATAAATAGGGGTTTATGACGACCGTAACGAGGAGGGAAGATCCTCTATTAAGAGTGAGAGAGAAACTTTACGTTTATGTCTACACCATTGTAATTTTCCACGGGTGCGAACGAGATAGGCTTATATGTAGAATAACCCATCGGTTGCCATAAACCTCTATAAACAAATATATATATAACTATGATCAAAGTTGCTTATTTAACCAATTTTTATTGATTTTTCCTGAGTGTGTCCGTTTTGCCCGGCGATTTTTGAAGACCTCAAAATTGCAAAATTTTTTCAAACATTGTTTAAACAATAATTCATCGCTATGGTTGTACTTATTTATTTTGGTGTCTACTTTAGAAAAAAATTTTAATTGATTATATTTTTCGTTCTTGGGTCCATTTTTTATTCGTTTTGCCCGGGTCTCCCCTATAATCGACATCATAAAGTTTGAATCGTAATAATAATTTAGGAATAACTATATGCAACGCGCAACCCAGTATTTTCATCGGAGTTATGCTACCACATGAAAACAGTAATAAAAAAACGCGTACTCCCGAGGAGGCTTAAACGAAGCGAAAAGAATGATAAAGTCTGACAACCGTTTTAGAAGCAAAGTATCATGGTATAATAACCCACGTTCCAGTATTTCATTCAAAATATACATCTTCTGGTCGAACGCTCTCGAAGCAGCATCAAAAGTGAGCTTCAGCAAGTAACAAAGCCCTTTTTATAATAGCGAATCGTCTAAAAAAAAAAAAAAACGGCGCCTCAATTGCCGCAAAAGATAGTCGACGCGACGCCGATGGCGCAAGCGGTTATATACCGGCGAGGAAAAACGAAAAGTCGGCGATTAGACCACAATAAATGCTCCCATGAAACCACGGCTGCACCTCGCCGTTTGCCGAAGTCGGCACAAAACGCGCCCCCCCCCCTCCTCACTCCTCCGTCATGTAGGCGCGTTTTTTGCACCTGCGAAACTTCGGCGATCCCCGGCGGCGTCGCGTGCTCGTAATACGAATAAAAAAAAAAGAAAAAAAGAACGGTCGGTAATTCAGCGGTGACCTAATGCGGTTATGTCTCTCGGCCACCTGAAAACGTCTCGCCTGCGTTTGTATATACATATATGTGTGTATATATGTACGCTTGTCCGAAAAAGAGAAGCCCGTTCGAGTTTTATGTAACGCGAAAGCGCGCGGACGAGCGGCGTCGTTTTGACCGGGGGATCGCCGTGCGACAAATTATTATTTTTACATAATCAGTGCACGGGCACGGCGTTTCGGTTACATCAATGGCGTGCACATCGACGCCTACCGCGGCCAGTTTAGGCATCTTTGGAAATGGTTAGTTGGTTTTTCCTTTTTTTTTTTTTTTTTTTTGTTGGCGAGTAAACTTGACTCGGGTGATTTATTTTTGAATTTCGGGACGAACGAGTGCCGGGGATCTTTGAGACTTAGGTAATTAGATAAGTAATCGTTGAATTTTTATTATGCCGCGGTTAAGTAACGCTTTTTTGATTATTGATGATTATTGATACATTTGAGAAACTCGGGGTTCTTCGATCGGTAGACTTTGACGTTATGTTTCAAAGTCATTATGAAACACGCCTATCGCTTTGAATATTTAGCTTTGATGAAAATTATCAAATTTTTGAGCCACAAAATAATAGTATTTATTTCTTTAGACTTTTAAAGTAGTTATGCAGACAAATCTGTCCAATAAAAGGGGGAAAACAAGTTTTAGTGCAGAGTATTTTAATTGCTGTTATATAATATTTATAGAATAAGTAAAAAGAGAAACTCGTACGTTTAAACCACAGATTTTGTGCAGTTTTTACAAATTTTATTATTTCGTTTTTTTGACAATATATTATATGTGAAGTTAGTAGTTTGATTTTCCTGAGAAAATGGTTATACAAAAAAGTGAAAAATACCTTTAATTTCTCAGAAAATGCTAAGGAATCTTTGCGTGCTAATTGCGGTACTATATTAAGGGGCGCGATAATTAATATTCTTAATCATGCACCCAATTTTCGACCCACATTATTAATTAAGAAACTGAGAGAAAACATCGTGCAGTTAGTTTCTTATTTAGAGGTAAAAGTAGGCAAGTTTGCATAATAAGTCTTCCTTTATAAATGTATCCTATTTTTTATTCATTTAGAAAAACTTGCTTCAACAGAAAGTAGTTTTATTATCAACATACGTATTAATTCAGCAACGGGCAAGCTTTTGTTCCCATACGAATCGCTTCATAAACTACTTTCTTATTTAAGAATTTAAGAATCGAAAGTGCAATAGGCGATGTGAAAATAATCAAAAAAGCGAGAATCCTGTCAAAAAATTAAAATCTCTCCAGATTAGCATTTTGCTTAATACGAAGTCAACGATCTTCCTCAATTAACAAAGAGAAACCTCAGTCGTTTATCTAACCTGAACAATATCAGAATTGTCAAAAATTTTTATTCGTCTCAATTGTACAAATCAGACGCTAAAGCTCAATAAAAAACTTGGGACATAAAATCGTATTAAAAGCAAATACAAGGAGCACACGTCGTACACGAGCACTCCGCGCAAATAAAAAGTCGCCGTTTCCCTCATTACCAGCCAAGACTTCACCGATCGCCGTTGTCCAGCAGCTGCGTCACTTTACCGTAAGACCACCCGAGCCCCAGGAAATATTACGGCGCTCTTATAGAGATGCCCGGGAGGCCGAAAGCTCACCGAGATTTTTCGATCCTCGTCGTCCCCGCGATGCGGAACGAGAGCGAGAGCAAGACGTGTATACGGGCGGTACAGCGAATTGACGGTAGCGGCGGCGGCGGCGGCGGCGGCGGCGGACAAAAACTTTCGCCGTCGACGGGAGAGTGAAAGGCTTCGCCGCGTGTATATAGATATATAGGCGCCCGATGAGCTAGAGAGTTTATAGAGCCGAATGAGCGCTGGCCGGCCGCCGCTGCCGCTGGCCGTTTTTCAACTATCGGCCGAATTCCTCGCGAACAATGGCCTGCCTCTGCGCCGAGGGATATTGCACCGCCGATGTCGCGCGCCGAGAGAGCCCGCGTGCGCTTTGGAAAATTGAGCCCAACTGCAATTTTTTTTTTTGAGCTGGAACTCTCGCTGCTTTTTTGCTTCTTTGATGCTTTCAATGATGTGCGCTGCAATATTTCGTCCGGGGTTTATTAGTAATCTGTAAACAGTGTTTTCGTAAGAGGATTATTGATCTTGTGATTCAACAAGAAGGAAGATTTGAGTCTATACATTGATAAAAGGAATCAGTGTCGAAATTACGTCTTTATAAGAGTTTACTTCCCAAGAAATTTTCAACTCGATAGATTCTCGTTTCGATAAACTATACTTACACAATACTTTCTTTGAATGAGTCATTATTTGTCAATGACCTGACGATCAGCAATCAATTCCTGGGCATGCTTTTGAATTACATAAGTGTAGTCTACATAACACATATGTAGAGTGCAATTAACATTCCGATTTATTCCATAAATTAAGAAAACCGTTTTGCCGTTTTATTTAAAAATAAATAATGTTTCAAAACCATCTTTATCGCTTTGCGCGAGAAAACGAAGGAGCGCAAAAGTCAACGAAAAGTATCATTCTGTTACTAAAAAATTATTAATCCTCATTATCTCCAAAATTAGCGTCATAAAATCGCCGACTAATTTTTCACTCGTTATAACGAATAAGCTTGAAAATAATTGAAGCGATTTTATCAATTATATTACATGACCAGAAGCGAATTCCCGCCGGCTTCTTTCGGCCTGCTCGCATAAGTAGAATAGGCAGAAACATCCGCGTTGTCTTCGTGCGAGCTCGAGCTCGTGAAAAGGTGTTGTTACTACTTACGAACCAGACCATTACGCTTTCGAGTCATGGATTTCGACCAAATCTTTAACGTCGCTTCCTGGTTCTAAATCACGAAACCTGTAAGCCGAGCTTCTAAAGTTTTAGCGATACTTTTCGACCAATAGTTTCTCGCGAGCATATTGACAGTGACGTATATATATACACGCACAAATAAAACCAGGAAAAATAAGCCGGCAGAATAAGTGTCCAATAAAATAAATTGAAATAGAAAGTTTAACCTTTATCGCTTAAAAATTATTATTTAGAAAAGGAATTTCAGTTTAGTTAACACTGAGCGAATGATGTATTTATATTTCGGGCATTGGTATAGCAAATTGGGACTTGCACAAATTGAAAATATAATGTGCCCGCTTGAAGGTTTATTAAAAGTCATAAATAAAAAATTAAGCTTACGCAACTATCGTGTTCAGAATTTTTACAATCTCTACGTAATTACAGCATCCGATATGATCTAGTCCACGTTGAACTAAAACTTTGACTATAATAAACGCGAATGATGCAAGTAAACTTTAGATAAAAAGATACTCTTGTAATAATAAATAGTTATTTATTATTTCATATTTAGCAATAAATAAGGCAAATAATGTCGAATAATTCTTAAAAAAATATATTAATTCTCAGTAATCCAATAAATTTTCGCTAATAACGTACAATAATAAATGCCGATATTCTGAAAACATTTTTCTCCGTACGCTCTGCTCTCCATTATTTAAAAATCACGATTTATCGAAAGCAATGTTCCGCGTGCAATGACAGCAACCAGCTCCGAAATAATTCGACAACATTATTAAGCAGGCTAATACGTCGAATAAAAGCAAGAAGCCCAATGTACCCTGAAAGTCCAGCCTCTTCCGGAAAGCGATTACAGGCTCGTCCAACTAGGTATCAGCCAGAAGCCGTCGCGCATCCGAAGTCAGCGTCGTCCCGACGGTGCTCTCTCTCTCTCTCTCTCTCTCTCTCTCTCGTACCTGTCGCTCATTAACGAAAAAGAGCGCTTGTCGAAAGCGAGCCACACCGCACCCGCGCACAATACCTGATTTCCGCGACGGTTTTTCGAGGGACGCACCGCGGGGGTGAGTATAGCCGCCGGGGATTAATGAGTTCGTTGCACCCGCGCGGCTGGCTCCAAGTTTTCCTCCTGCCAAGACGAGAGTCCGCGTGCTTGAAAGCATTGTTATATAAGGGCGGAGAGTGCGTGACCGCGCGCAAGTGCGATATAGTCGTGACGAAGGCGCATTGTTGCTCGGGAGTATGGAAAGGAGTTATGATTTATAACGACCGCCGCTCGATGGGAACGGGGCTCATTAAACTAATCATAAATAAAGCACGCACCGCGCTTCAGTGGCGGCGAGGCCTGCTTTTTTTTTTTTTTTTTGTACTTCGCTCGCCGAGACCGCAAATGTGTGGCGGTGAAACTACACGTTCGGCTGTCTGGCTAATTTTCTAAGGTTTTTGTCCTGGGCCGCGTCTGAGTCACCCCGCGAGGTGAATTTTGTACCGTTGTGTGTGTGTGCTTTTGGTCTGATTTTCTTAATTTTTTTTTTTTTAATTAATAGCAAGCGCAATTTAATTAAGCAAGTGCAGGTAGGACAATGTAATAATTACGGTGTCTTTTGAATTGAAATAAAAATGTTTTATTATTAAAGGCCTAAATTAAGTAAGAATTCAAATTGTTTTCAAGGCTTCCACGTCTCTAATTAATTTAATATACATTTATCACCATTTATGCAATATTAACGATCCCAAAATTTTGTATCTTTTATTTCTATATTATTTTCATAAAATGGCCCTAAAATTAATATTAAACTGTTATGATTCATCAAACTTTATATTAACCGAAGTTAAAAATTTTTATAACTTTTATTTTTATGTTCTACTCTAATTCGGCAGATTTAAAAAATAAAATAAATTTTAAATAATAAAAAGTAGGTTATACAATACATTTAATAATATATTATTTAAAAACGTTCAGCAAATAAAAGGAGTTTTAATTTGATATCCAATCCGAGTCCTCAATCATTTTACACAAAGATAGCTATGCTGCATCGAGATAATTAAGTGCGATAATGCAACAAACATTCTTTTCAAATAAACGTCATTTCGAAGACTAATACCTTATAGCTCCGCTTCTCTCGGCGCGCGTTCATAATGACAAACATTCATTAAATACAGGCTGTTCCCCGAGAGCAAGATTTTTTATATATCCCCCTCGGTGCGAGTGCATTTTCCAAGATACACATTCTCCCTATAAATAGCGGAGCAATAAATGTAGCACCGATCGACCGCGTTCTGCAGTGTATTCTCGCACGCTCTCGTTTCCTCGCTTAAACGCTCTCCGCAAAAAGAACCCAGATTTACGTTAGATAAGAAAAAGCAGATAAATTTACGCCGACGAAGTAGTTGGATACAGCCGAAGTTCGAGTAGTGCTTCCTTTTAAAATATGGCACATCGGAGAAAAATTCTCGATCGATTTGCTCCTGCTCTTTCCCCAATGAATCATAATATTCCTCGGGGAATACCCTCCTCGCCTACTCCTATTCGAATTCCCATCCTATATCCAGCGCATTCTTCCTCGGCTTACAAGCAGCGCTTTACATAAGAAAGAGCCGCGTTCCAGAGGCAGCTGCAATCTACATCCCCGTGTACAGCCGAGCTCCTTACAAGAGCGCGCGACGCCGGAGCAGCAGGAACAAAGTCCGAAAGCTTCCTTTGAACGCGAGGCAGGCTTATACCTCGCCTTGAACGCAAATCCTCTCTCGTGCTCGCGACTCCCTTTCACCGGCTTCTTCGTGTGCACAACAAGAGCAAGCGCCGCAATAGAGAGACGGGCGAAAAAAAAGAAAAAAATAAAAGAAAGAGAAAAACGCCAAGCGCCTCCGAACCCGTTTTCTGCTGTCACTGCCGCTGCTGCCACCGGCGGGTCTCTCATTTCCGTCATAAAAGTACGCGCCGAAGAGAGATTTCCCTGATTTTCAGTTCGGAAGCGGGCGAATTAGGAGGCCGAGAGTGGCTTTTTACCTGAACCGCCACGTTTTTACATGTAGGGTAATGAGGGATCGGGAGATAGTTGGCTTTTTATCGAAGCTTGCTTAGATACTATCTGGAGATCTCTGTTAATCGAAGGCTCTGGAGATTGAAATTTTTGGTACTTAATGCGAAGATCGCTGATTAAAGTGTTTTTTTTTTTAACTTGTTCAGAAATATTTTAGTCATATGTCTAGAAACATACAGACAACGAGCGAAACTTCAAGATGATAACGAAACCATAAAAATTCACGCCGTACTAAAAGTTCAGAATAGGTAATAAAATACTTTAAATGGGACGCTGTTAAAAGCAGTAAAAATGAAATGACATCACGCAACTGTTGTAGAAAAATCGACAGCGCCAGAATTGAATTATTCGCAGAAAATCTACTAAACAGTTTTAAAAGAAACCCTAAACGCAATAATAAAAGTTTTTAACATTAATCTTTATCCAACACTATCTACAAAGATATTGCTTTTCTTGAAAATGAAAAAAAAACCGCAAAAGTGCACCAATTGGCACCTGAGTCTTCTCTGGAAATGCTTCTGCAAGTCTCAGTTTCTTTCGTTTCTCGTCGGCGAAAGGCTTCGGCAAAAAGAATATGTTATTGCAAAAGCTTTTCTCGGACTGTTTGTGAGTAACCTGCCTCTTCAAGAAGGAAAATTTTCCCTCGGCAGATCAAATTATTGACGTTAAAATTTTATATCTCTGCAATAATAATTATAAGACAGGGTTTTTTTGTATTTTAGAAAATTGCATATTTCCTTTATAAACGTAGCGAGCGCAGTTTCAGCTAATCTTATTTGCAACGTCAAACACTCACGGAAAATAGCTTCTCTTACGGTGTACGAAAATGATATAACCTTATTGAAACCCATTGTAGCAAAACAAAAAGCTCACGTTCCATTAATTACACATCTGCAACGAGCCTTTCAAAATTTCCCTCTGCCCGCCGACGATCTAACTCAATTTTTCTCTCCCGATCCTGTTCGATATCCGTTACCGAAAGTGGAACCTCGCGTCTCGCAACAATCGTAGCCGAAAAAAAAGAAAAAAACGAGGTAACGAACCTATCCGATCACGGTCGTCCTTTTTAAATCGAGCCGTGATGGATGTTCTAGGATACCGAGTGACACGTAAGCAAGAACATTCTGAAATGCAAGCGCGATTACGAAAATGCTCTCTCGCACGATTCGCGATGCAATAATCCGTCCGGGGAAAAAAAAATTGAGTCCCGTTCGCCGCTAAGTAGATCAACGCGAGCGAGGCTCGCGGTGTAGCCCACATCGTCGGGACAGATATCTTTCCGCGCTCGCATCCCAATTGTTCGTTACCCGGGGTAGACGATCTAATTAGTGACAATGACTCCGGCTGGAGGTGCCTTTCTTTTTTCTTTTTTTTTTACGCAGGCGCTCAACGCGGGCCATTGTTTCGAGGTAACGTTCGGAAAACTTGACATGGTTATGGAAGTTCACTGGATCGTGATCCTGTGGAGATCAAATGGATGTGAGGTTAATTGCAGGAAGGAATTGAAGCATGAGTTTATTTTATCTTTGTGTAAAGGAGGTATCTGTTCTTTGTGCGGGCCGCCTCCGTTAAGATGCAGGATATCTAGTTTAAGAAACTAGGTTTCGACGCTGGTACAAATACAGTATTAAGTCGTTTATATAAAATTTTGTTACGTTTTAGAAATTACATATTTTTATCGGAATTCTACTATTTTATAGGGTTCTGTACTTTTTCAATTGAGCTTTAATATTAAAAGTGTACTGTGTCATTCAAATGGGACTTTTAAACTTTAAAAATTCTTTTGAGAAAATGCGCCAGAGTTGAACTTACAAAAGATGATATTCTGAAGAATCATTTTCTAACTTCTATACAAGAAAGTTACAGTTTCAATACCGATTATAGATTTAATACGCTATTACAAATGACGTTAACTTTCGATCAATAAATAACTCCAAGATCCTTACACTTCGACAATTCATATTAACAACGTAAAAAAAAATTAAATATACATTTTGTAGATGCAATTTTTGCAGCCTAAGGAAGAAATATTAGAATCACAAAAACTGTGCCGTTTCAACACTCATCACCACTTTACGTTCCTCTCTCTGTCATGAGAGAACGCCGATCTCATTAACGTAGACCAGCTTCGTTCGATGTGTTATTAAAGAATATTCCCTACATTACAGCTATTCAAATCGCAGCAGCTTTAATCTACTAGTTACCCAAGACATTGAGCTAAATCGAGCGTCGTTTAAGCCATTATCACCGCTTTCAAATCAGTGTCATCCAGATTTCTTTAAGCACACCACTCGACTCTCATGGCTTTTCCAGCAGTAATTCAATTTTCTCAAACGGCGTTCCGAGGCCTCTTTCACTCATTACCTTTCTCTCTCGCTTCCCAAGTCTCCGCTTAATAATCGGCTAAGCCTCCATCTCGCCTGGAAAATCGAGGTTAATTAGTCCAGCCGAAAAGAAAAAGGAAACCCACGGAGACGCCAAATCAGAGTCGTATCGGAGCCAGAAACAATTATACAGAAGGCTAATGTAGCGCGCGTCCGCATCTCCATACGGCCTCATAGAAAGTAGAACGGCCGCGTCGATGAACCGCGCCGTGCGTGCATGTATTTCGTCGTTGCA
Source organism: Ormyrus nitidulus (assembly GCA_900474335.1). Taxonomy (NCBI): domain Eukaryota; kingdom Metazoa; phylum Arthropoda; class Insecta; order Hymenoptera; family Ormyridae; genus Ormyrus; species Ormyrus nitidulus. Next base: position 10,930 of record UCOL01000508.1, read on the forward strand.
GAAAACGGGCGCTATGCTACGTCTGCTTAGACGAAAACATCGCCTTCTCCTCCGGTACGGACGATTCGAGGCGGTGCGAGAAAGCGATGTGCGCTTCTGAATTTTGCAATAAATTGACAAGTTTATTGTTTATTTGCGCGCTGAAATTGGATATATTGAAAAACGAGATTTGAAAGTTTACTCGAAGCTGGGCTGTTATATTGAAAAACTTTTCATCGACTCCCTTTTATTTGATTTAAAAAAAAGAGGGCAAACACTTTAATTTCAGTTTTTAGCTTTAAAAATTCATCGAATTTTTTCACCTAATATACTTTTTTTTGTAATAAAAATTATTTTTCGAGTCCTGCGATAAATTATATACATTGAAGCATGAAAATACCTCGATAAATTCGTAATATTTCACAATTTAATTGACGAATAACACTCGGCAAATCATTATTCGAAAGTTAATAACTGTAAAGTGCAGCCGTCGAAAAAGATCACCGTCCGTTTTTCCGTTTATAATTTCATTCGCTCGAAAACTATTCCCCGCATTATCGAGTAAGCCCCGATAAGAGGGCCATTTTTCCATGGTGATTAACGATGATACTCTGTTCGCAGGATGCGCGAGTACGTGGAGGAGAACGAGAAGAACGACCCGCTGATCCACGCGCCCGACAAGAAGAACAATCCTTGGGCCGAGAAGGGCAAGTGCATAATCATGTAACGCGTCCCCTCGACGAAGCCCAAAGACAACACCCACACGGACAGAAGTTTCATGTAAGTATTACCGTGCGTTTCTACGCGCACTTCGATCGAGGAAAGCTGAATTGAGCAATTTATTTTTCCTCCGTATTATAATAAACATTGAGCTCGAAGCGTATAATTAAATAATCGCATGACATTCAGCAGGAACGTAATTCTTGTGCGAAGGCGAAAGAAGATGACCGAGGCCTGTACGGTTAAAAAATTGATGAACAATCCTCGCGTCGGTCAGAGTCACACAGAAGTGCCGGGCCTGAATTAAGAAAAAAAAGAACCGAAATCGCCGAAGTGAGTGGCAGCGGATCGAAGAGACGAGAGGACAATATTATATTGTGAGGTGCAACCACTGCACTGGAGTACCAAATTCGTCGGCGCAACGGAGGAACCAAGGAATCGACTATCAATTTTCAATTTTTTCTACAATTCTCTCTTCTAGATTCTCTTCGATTTTGCGGTTAACGTTCGCAAGTAGATAGATCGTCGGCAATCGAAGAACGGACCAAAAACGCGAGGACGAAGTGCCAAAAAAGTCTAAAAAACACACACACACACACTTAAGTCGGTCCCCTCGTCTCTTCCGAACGCCGCTGCCCCATCCTCCGAGCTAAGCATCAAGAGAGTCGACGCTGTGTGGCTTCGACCTTCCGGAACGGCCACTTCCACGTTTTTGTCATCGTCAATTTTACATCGTTAATCTTTTAAGCTGATTCTTCGGCGAACTTTTCTTTCCTTTTGGTTTTGTTCCCCCCTGGCTTTTTCGTTGACTTACCTTTATCTTTAAGGTTCGAGTATTGTTCTGCGTTTCGAGGAGGAGTCCGCCACGTCGACGAGGCGTAATTTTATTAAGGGATTTCATTCGGGCTAACCGACGACCGGCAATCAAAAAGCATTTATTATCTAACGTGGCCATCGATTATTTCGAAGCCCTCGAATGAATTTCTCGTCTCTTTTACTTTTAAATTCGCGGATCGCGAACAATTATATTTATTCGTACCTTGATTAAAGCGACGTTTTTAAAGGTTTTAAAAGCCCTTTCTTTACGAATTATGTAATACATATATCGCGACAGTTTATCATCCTATTGTATACTTGTGTTTTCCTAGTTTCAAATCAAGCGTAACTCAATATTAATTAAAGATTGTTTTCCATGTTGCACCGTCATTAAACAAAAAAGAAGAGAAAGAATAAAAAAAAAAAAACTAAAAGACGCCTCGTATGAGCGCTAAAAAAATACTGTACGGCGATTTTCTCAAGATTACCCGGATTTACACTTGTATCACGCTATAAGTCGTTAAGTTGTACTTACTACACATGTATAATGCGAGCGGTTTCTTACGAAAATATAATGTCGTATGTCGAAAGCTAAACGAGCGAATGAGTCTGTCTTTCCTTTTTTCCACTTGTTCCTATACCCGAGACACACAGGCGTAAGCAAACACATGCACACACACACACACACATGCATACGCAGTCGTAGGCACACAAGAGAGATTGGCCTCCCACCCGCGGCGCTTACGATGCTGCGCCAAGCGATGATCGGGCAGGTCTGACTACTTGCCTACTGTTTCTACTACTGCCCGAGCGAAGGGCATTGTTGTCGATCTTGCTAACGATATCTGTAGCTCCGCGAGAGAGAGAGAGAGAGACGCCTTTTCATGCGGCAGACGCTTTGAGCGATGTATACATGATCTTATTTCCTGCGACAGAACAGAACAGATGAATATATAAATTATTGAATATTACCAATATTGTTCTGATCGTTATTTTTCATTCCTTTCATCGACTATCTCACTTTGTTCATTTTTAAACGATACTGTATTATCGATTGCACCTGACAACTGTAAATGTATGTGATACATTTAAAGTCTATCTAATTAATTATGTACGTGTATTGTTAATCAGCCTTGATTGAATTAATGTTTCGATGAATATATTGCTGTACTTCTTGCTTACCAATTTTGAATTACATTGTCGAAATTAACGCAAGCAAGCATTTTAATAAAATATGTAATTACTTAATTTGTATTATTCGCATTTAGATACTTAAATACAAGCTTATTTGTATGTTAACGTATTAATATTTTTTATTTAAGTGCTTAAACAAAATTAACGAGACATACGCGACAATATCTAAAAATAAACATTTTGGAACAAAGTATAATTGTCCAGTTAAATAAAGCCTCGAGATAAATTCTAATTTTTAAATCGTAATTTAATGACTTAATAAGATGAAAATTTTCTAGGCGCGACATGTTTGTCGCCTCGAAATCGCTGACTTCCTGAATAACGCCAGAGTGTTGTGAGGTTTTTAACACAATAAAATGTAATTTCGCAAGTGATTCTAATTAGAGGTTGGTTCAAGAGATACACGAAGCGATGCTAACAAGGCATTTTTTACTACCTAAAACAAGTATCAATTATTTCGTTGAGAACAAGATTTCGTCAAGGTACGACAAATAGTTAAAAAAAAAAAAATCAATTAGCTCATCAAAATTTCGAGATGGAATTTGGGTCAATGTAAATAAAAAATTATTTATCAAAAGATTAAAATAATGAATTATTGCAACATTTTCAAAAGTATATTTTTTCGGCGATATTTAAATCAACTGAAATGGACTGTTGAATTATACATTATTAATTCAATATCGTATGCACTTTGTTTAATCATTTTTTTTACTCTTTTTTGAAAAGATTATAATTTTTACTCTAATGATAAACATGCATTCAAAAATTTTGAGAATAAATTAACAATAAATTTTACATAATAACATGATTTTAAGGCAAATATATTTTAAAATTTTTGAAAAAAAGAAAAAACGTTTTTAACTAATTCATTTATAAATCCGTAATTATTGCACAATGCTAACATAGTTAGTATTTTTGTTCCCAACTTTTTTTTTTAAATTTATCCATCTTTTTGAACAATTGCTTTTATGGTAATAATTTAACATGTAAAACAAAAGTTCCGAAAACAATCGATGCCATCAAATTAAATGATTAATTTAGAGAGTTGAAAATAATTGTGTAAGGGTAATTTTTGTTTAGAATTATTGTAATACTACTTGGACAGCAAAATAATGAATTGTAAATAAAGTTTTTAGATTGTTTATTATGAACACGTAGATAAATGTTGTTTATTAACTTGAAGTAATGTAAGAATTACATCATTTGGAGGATAAATAAGTTATAAAAAGTTAATATTTTACGGAAATATACATCCTATGCCGCAATATGCTTACGCTCCCATCCAAACTTACAAGCACAATAGAAAAAAAAAATTAGGAAACTTCGGGACTTTATTCTTAAGGTATTTGCTTAAGAGGATGCAAAATGCAAATTGATTAAATCTGATTCCCAAGAAACAGAACAAAGTGTGTTGCCTGAAAAACATGGTACTCGTTAGTTTAGATCCATCGCAAACGTTAGATTTAGGTACGTCTCTCACTGGTATCTTTCAGACTATCAAGCTTCCAGATGTTTTTTTGTACTTGGTTCTCTCAATCAAAGCTGTGTTTAAATGTTAAGTAAAAAAAGCTTTTATTAAACAAGTATTTTAAGGCTCTTAGCAGCTGCATGTGTTGAAATAGTAATACATTCATTCTCTATTCTTGCGTCAAAATTGAAGCATTCATCAGTGTTCTGACTTTTCGATGGTCTTAACTTCTGCATAAACTCGAGTATAAACCAAGTGCATCAAACTTTCTCAGTCCCAAAATCCGAATCGACTCCTTCGTCTCCAATGGAAGGGCAGTCAAATTTTCCAAATGCAAAAAAGCAGCCACTCGGCAAAACTCCCGGCAGTTGCCCGCAGTCCCGATAAGTCTCGCGTAAGAAAGCATCCTCCAGGTCCAGTGTCCCGGCGAATTCTAACCGGCGTCGAGTTCGGCTTCGAAGGGAGTAGCTGCCTCTCCTCGCCTCGTCGCTACACAGAACGTTGCTTTCGCGATTGGCGTTTCACTCTCGCGTTCCCATTTAGCTCGCTCGCCATTGGCCAGCTCGTTCTCTGTCTCTCTCTGTCTTCTCCTTACGCCGTGGTGCCTTACGCACAGCCGGAGCGGACAGCTCGGCTGGCATAGCGGTGTCGCCACTATAGTTAAAATGAAAGGCGCTTAATTGTTGTCTATAATATTGCCGGCTGGCTCGCTTACGGGGGGGCGAGAGAGCGAGCCGAGAGCGGAGCGCGGCAAACCGTACTAAATTTGAGAATGATAGTTTCAGTATTTCCTGAACAGCTGTCAGCGCTAGACAAGCACTCGTCTGAGAGCGCAACTACCGGAGAGACCCTTGCCGATCATCATGCGCGTCGGATGATCCCCTCGTTCGCTGCTTACATTTGCATTTCGCTCAACCCCCCCGAAGATCGCGGTTGCTTTTGCACGGATACTTAGAGGAGCGCAAAACCTTGTTGTTGTATTGATTTATCGAGTTAGTTGCGGGCTAATTCGCTTGGCTTAGTGCAGTGCTGAAAACCTCGTCGGGAAAGAAGATTTCGCCTCTTTTTCGGACGTCCGAGGATCTCTGAGAAGCGGCGCTATGAGGGTGAAAGCGGTAAGTTTTTGCTTCGATACTTCTATTGAACCGAGTGAACGATTCGTTGCGCGCGATCCACTTTTTCGGAGTAAATGCTGCGAGGTCGTAAATTTATTATTTTAACGGGTTTTTCAAATTTACTGCCGACCGATAGCTCCTTTAAATCTTGACGCTGCAAGTGTAAACGCTAAAATTGAAAAGTATCCTTTTTACATAACGATCGAATTAAGCAAAAAGGTATACAAGTAAAATGTTTTACACGCCGACAGCGGCGGTCGCGAGTAGCCATTAAATCAAGCCGCGACATTTGCATAGAATTTCTCAACTGTCCACCTATATATAATTCCATCTCTCTTGCAAAAGCAAAGTCAACAATGGCAAATGAATTTTCAAAAGATCGTAAAAAACGAGAGCGGCTCTCGAGCCTAGAGATTTCGAGATCGGAGCTCTTATTCCCGAAAGATCGTTGACTCGGACTGCGCGTTGCGTCGCCGCCGCAGCCTCTGCGTGCGATACGTCGTTGCGCCTCGTGTTTTTTTTTTATTACGCCGTGTCGGAAGCTTTTTGAAACGCGCGCCGAGCTTGCGAAACCAAAGCGCGGAGGCGCGTTCAGTGTTCGCGCCTCAATTTTTCCCGGTGGAAGGTCGGTTCTACAGGCTGATGTCGAAAAGTCAGTCGTGATCGGGGTGAATATAAATTTCTGCCCGAAATTCCTCGCGAGGTATCCGTGCTCTTGGGCAAGAGGCTCTAAAACGGCCGGCAGTTTCGTTTCAATATCCGATATTCGATTGTCGCTGTCGAAAAAAAAATGTTTAGTGTTTAGGACAATAAGAGGCAGTAAAAACTAATTATATTATAAATATATAAAGTTATTGAATCTCACGAACGTTAGAATTAAAAGAGTCAATAAAATAGTGAAAGCTTTTGAATTTTAACAAATCTTGATTCGCCGATTGCACAAACGTGGCGTTTTCTTATAAAACCCGGACCGAATATCCTCCAGGCTAATAATTACGTTGCGTAATTATCTGATCCAAAGTTACGTTAAGTCGTGACCCTCCGAAGCTCATATTTGCCACTTCCAGTCCTTAAAATCGAGCAAAGTCGCAGCCCCCCGCCGATCGACGACAAAAGCTGCACCTTTTGCTCTCTCGCGAGAAACTCGAGAAAACGCTCTGGGCTCGTTTGTTCGCCGCTGCCTCTTGATCGACTGGCACCTGCGAGCGTTTGCTTCGGCTCTTTTTCCGAGAGCTAAGGGGCTTCTCGAGTGCCAAACGCACATATATGCCGAGTGCTCGGCGCGAGAAGTCCGGAGTCGTTCGATCCGAGGAAGAAAGTTTGCGCTTTTTCTAAAGCGGTTCTCTCGATGTCGATGTAAATGGAGCAGTCTGTAATATAAGAATGTTTTAATTGGCGTTGCTTAATGTCGGAGGAAAAAAAATGGGTGAGCACTCTGCTCTCTTTCGATGTTTATAATTATTGCTTATATTATTGTAACAAGTCCGTTGCGAAAAACAATTAGCATCATTAAAAAGAGTTCAAGGCTCAGCATTAATCGACGCCGGCAAAAATTGCAGAGAACGCGCTGTACTTTTCATTGTCTATATACACTGGACGACGCCAGGCTTCTTTTCTCTCTAAACAAAAAGGCGAATACCCGCGACGTCTCATACCGTATAAAGCAGCAATGTTTTCAGCGTAACTCTTACACGGCCGTACCTGGCATTTCACTCTTGGCCGCGCGCGCGCCTGCATAAAATGCCTGCACGCGCACGTCGTCGTCTGCGGCGGCGGCGGGGGACAATGAAATTATATGCGCGTGTCCCAAATGCCGAATACAATAAATATAACTCCGGCCGACGTCTTTGTCAGGGAAAAGGGACATTTTTATATCTGGCGCATAAATCAAAAAAGACGGCGAAAAATATTAATGAACCTTCCTCGTCCGTGCAGTGCATCATGCATCTCCGCCGCAAGCACGAACGCGGGACCGTAAAAGCCTCCTGATGTATAATAATAAAAGGAACGAACGCGAGAAACTCGTTTCGCTGCCGCCGCCGCCGCCGCCGCGGTGAGAGAGGGAAAAAAGGTGAGCGAGTAGAGAAACTCCATAGGTTTTTCGGAATCTAGCGCGCCGAAACAGGGTCGAAAGAGAGAGAGAAAAAGACACGGAGATAAGGCCGCAGGGACACGGAGAACCGAGAGGAAACAAGGAGTTTTGCGAAACTCCCTTCCGGCGCAGGAAAGCTACGCGTATTCGCATTGTTCGAAACCCGTTTCGAGCCCCAACGCGCGTAACGGGCTGCTGCTCCTTTTCTCTCTCTCTCTCTCTCCTCTCACTTTCGTCGCAGGCGTGCGATAACCTCGACTCGCGTAATTTCGGCCGATATATGCAACATCTCGCGCGGCCGTCACACGTAAGAATCCCGACTGACGAAAAAAAGGGAGAGAGCCGCGCTTGTCATCGCGCCGAAACGAGGCCCCGGAGAAACAGGTGTCGCCGGCCTCTTCGGGCTCTGGAAAAATGAGAGCCGAGACGAGAGCGTCTCGCCTTCCTTATTTTTTTCTCTTTCCTCAAAATTCGGCCAGCGAGCGAAGCACTGCATTGCGTAACGCAAGAGCTGGAATTAGAGAGAGGAGGTGCTTCGTTTTAGTTTGTTTGCTTTCGCTCGATTGATCAAACTTGCAAATTTAGCCAGCTGTTGAGGAGTTTCTGAAAGTTGCCGGTTTCTTCTTATAAGTGGATTAATTCGTTAAGTTTCTTAAATCAATAAATTTATATACTTTCTTAATATTTAGAGTTTAACTGTCGATGGTTTGAAAGCGGAGCTGTATATTAAAATTTTAACGTTTATTGCACGGCGTTGTATTTTGAGTCAAAAAAAACTGCTGAGACCAGAAGCGAAATGTTGTTTTAGCATAAATTACGAGAATAATTTTCAAATGCGAGTGAAACGTCTGGACGTTCTCGAACGTTCTATAATCTCTTTTTAGAGAAAGTTCGATCGTACTTAAAAGTTAAGGGCAAAAAGAACAACAATCCCGCCTCGGTCTACGTATGCAGCAGGAAAAGGTTCTTTCTGCCTTTTGCACGGAGTAATATATTTTGAAAGATTGTAATTTTTATTGCGCAACAAAATATGGGATAAAATAATTCGTCTTTAATGTCCAAATGTTTATAATGAATCAAAAAATGTTCAGGTACTTTACAAAAGTCATTAATTTATAATGCCAATAAATTTATTCTGTGGCGAGTTAAAAGCAAATCTTGTTATTGTTGACGAATTGCAAGATGCCGCGATTCGCTAACTTTCTTGATATGAATAACTGATTAGTCTGGAATAATGGATGAATGCTGCAAGTTGATACATGCATTGGTGCATAACTTTCCAAAACAATTGTCTGAGTTTCGTCTCAAGTTTGAAATGCACTGCGTTTGCGTTTCTGCCATTGTTAGTTTTACCAAATAAAATTTAAGTTTTGTCAGATTTCTTAAAATAAAGCGTCTTTTTTCATATTTACGAATGCACTGCCGGCACCCCACAAGCATTTTAAAATGCTAACTGTTATCGATGGAGCAATAAAATACTCAATTGTATAAAGGAAGCCATTGAATTTCAAATGCAAGACGCGAAATCGTTTGCAATTAAGGTTTTATTAAAATCTGCAGATAAAGCTGGCAAAGGAGTATTTAAAAATGAAGCTTTCACAAAATTTAAATTAATACGCGGCATCGGTCCGTGCACACTCGGAGCTGTAAATGTACACCAGGTATAAAATTAAAATTGAAAACTTGATTACTCAAGTTACCTCTGGTCTAATCCAAGTTGAGAAATTTTTTTACCTCGAAAAATATTGAAAATAAAATTGTCAGCCGTCAATTTCTTTGACAGTTATTAATCAGAATAAATGAAGTATTAGCTCCGATTGTGACCACGACGTAATATAACGCAGAAAGTGAATTTTAAGCTACCATATAGTTACAGTGGTCAGTAAAAAAATGTAATCATTCCTCCCATAACATATCCGTTTAATCAACTCATTCCTATTAACTTTCAATTATTCGGCGTCTCCTCCGCTACCGTAGACCACGCGGACCTCCGACCCGCCTCCTCCGTCCTCTTTCGACAGAAAAAAAAGTAAGTGCCACGCGCAGCTATACGATTAAGGCAGTCATAATTAATCGGCGCGGCTCGGCAGGTGAAATCGGCCGCGCTTTAGAAAAGGCAATTGAACGAAAGAAAGGAAGAAGAAGAAGAAGAAAAAAAATGACGCTCGCGCGGAGCCGAATTTCGAAAGAAACCGAGGAATATATATTCAACGGCTGAACTTTCACGCGGAGTATCGTCCCTTGGATGTATTATTATTAGCGGAGCCTCGCCGGAAGGCGACAAGACGGCCGCTTCCGGAGAAAATGCCTGCGGGACGTGCGGCGCCTTCGTGACCGCCCGATTGAGATTCGGTCTTCGCCCCGCGGAGGACTTCTGGGCTGGGTTGATGGGGAAGGGGAGTTTGTTTTGGAAGCCGATGACGAGGAAAACGGTCCAGCGAGCGGATTGTCATACTTTCTCATTACAGATTCGTATCGCGTCGGTGAACGAATGCGCTTTTATAGGTTTGTTTTCGAGGAAAACATGCCCGTCAAAACAATAAATTTAAACGTTCCCGCTTCGAATATTTTATAGAATGCATTTTCTGGTTGTATGCGCGTTATTAGCCCCTTTTTTCTACTTAGTTTATAAATCTTATTCTTCTACATTAATGTACGTGCTGCCACCGTTTTAAAAAATATCAGAGATGTAACAATAATATTTACTATACCAGTCCTTAATAATTTTTCTTCTCGTCTCCGTTTCGCGTCAACGATCGCAGAAAGCGATCTGCCGACAAAATTTAATCAGCTCAAGCCACATCTCTGCAGCTCGGTGCAAGGCTGAAGCACGCCGAACCCATGGCTACTTGCGCATAATAATAATCAACGATCGGAGCAACCAGCGCTTTAACGCCATATAAAGCCTCCGTGTATAAATCCCCCGAGCGGTCGCGTATACGAGCCCAGAACGATGTAACAGCTGGTCCGAAACGAAATCGAGCGCTCCGAGAGAAAGAAAGAGTGGTGACCGGTCGTATTTTCGGGAGGGGGCCCCCGAAACAGCTCGTTTAACCTACCAACCTACCGACCTACCTTTTACGCTCGGACGTGTCCTCCTGGGAACAAAATCACTTAACGCGCGAAACGCCTTCGTCCGAAATGCGAAAGAAGGCCCGCGCACCGCGCCGAGGAAACTGAACCGAATAATTCATTGAGCTTCTTTCTCTTTGAGGGCGCTTATCGACGATTATTTATCCGCGCTACTTACGGCGCAGGCGGCGCTGCTTGTCGTTTCGTTTAAAGACATGATCTTCGTTTTAATTAAGAGGAGAAGTCACGTGAGCCTTGTATAACTCGCCGATGCTTTTTACGCAAAGGACCGTATTTACCTTCACTTTGGCACGTCAATTTTTCGCAAATTATGCGCGATTTTGTGCCACGTGAAGAAATCGTGAGCGATCGTGCCTGCTGGAGAATTGATATTTTAAATTAATTTAAGTAAACGAGTGAAAATCAGACAATTACACTCGTATAATGTAACGGACTCGCCGTTAACTATATCTTCCAGGCAAATTCATATAAAAAGTATTCGCTGCTTCGAGCGAACGAGCTTTAAAAAACTTGCAATCGAATACATTATCATAATGCAATTAATTATGCGTATAAAATCATAAAATAAATTAGAATATTGGTTCATTGGTAAACTGCGATATTTTAATTGCACATTGCGATGCGGGAGAAAAAGCGAATGTTTCCAAATACTTGATTTTTTTTTTTATAACAACTTTCCTCGAGTCCAAAGCAACCAATAATACAGCAATAACCAAAGCTATAAAGCAGCTGTAATGTCTCAAGGGGAACGGCCTACATTCGCCTAAATTTTTTCCTTTCACCCGAATTCAACTTAATTTGCCAAACGTAGTCGGCATTACTTAGAAAACAACCGTGTAATAGTCTTAATTTTTTATCTCTATAAAATTGCATTTCATGAAGAATTTTAAAGCCATTTTTCCCAGTCTTGATTTACAATGTCGAACCGTATATGCACGTTTTCTTAAGCAAAACTTGATGTATTCCGCTGTGACGACAAACAAGTGCACGTAAAGATACGTAAGAGATACGCTCAAATTTCGTAAAAGTCAATAAAATTTTATTGGGAGACTTCACGTTTCTGTCCAAGGCAATTTTCATAACCACATAACGACAAATTATACAACAGGCATCTCCGTTTACTTTGAAAGGCAACTTGACAATCTTCAGAACATTCGTGGCCCTAAAACTCGACTTCACCCACCCGTAATTTCTCGAAAAAATAAGTGGAATAAAAAAGCGCGTTTTCGTCTTGGTTTATGTTTGCCCATATTATACCACGAAATTCGTTGGTTTACGAAGATAATTGCCATCACAAAGCACCTTTTACTCCCAGCGTTTGAATAGTAAAATGAACAACAATACAGTGAAAGAGCCCGCCGCGCTTTGAGAAACCGCCAAGTGCAGCGGACGAGGAAGTACGAAAAGAAAGTAATCTTTAACACCTCCGCGCGCAGTCGAGGTTGAAAGGTTAATTAGCGACTTTTAAAGCAAAATTCACATTGCATTACGCGCGCTGATTGCAGTGATTTGTCGTACAGAAAACGCCGCGGAAGATGTTAACGAGTATGAAAGCGTACGTTCGGCAAGTGCGCGCAGAAAAGACGCAGAAATCGCGACGGCGGCCTTTTTTTTTTCTCAATGAGGAGGCTTCACTTTAGAAAGGACTTTACGGAAAGTGAAATCGACGGAAATTCTAGATCTCGAGAATGGAGTGGACGAAAACTACAGTTTTATGTTCTGCACTGTAATAAAGTCACGTCTGAAAGAAACCTATGCAAACAAGGAACGTAATTGGAGAACGTTATTTTTTTTTTTTTTTTTTTAGTTCGGCATCGTTAAAGGCTATTAAGATTTGATGCGGGTATATTTAAAATTGCATCATTTCTTAAAATGTTTTAACTTTGAAAGCGTGTTTAGACGATTTCAACTTCTTTAAATAAGTTCAAAATTTGTTTAAACCAGTTCGGCAAGATTTTTCAACATTTATCCGAACGAGAAATGTAAAAATAAAACAAGTAATTCAAGTTGTCACCTGGACGATGAAAAATTTAATAATTTGCTCACCCGAACATAATAGACACAAACCGTTGACATCATGAATAAGCTATATGTATAATCCTTTGAAATCGGAAGCGAAAGTAAATTGACGACGCTCATAAATGGCAAACTCATTAAAACTAGATGCGCCGAGCAAAGCCTCATTTACAACACCGAAACTTCACGTCTCCATCCGTCAGAGTCGTTTCCGACAAGCGTCCGAAAACGAGCGATTCCCTTATACCGAAGCCATAAATCCGCGCCGAGCGACATCTCCTCGATTTCCACGACGTAAAGCCAATCGATTCGATAATGTAATTAGCGAGCGGCATCTCGGCGCGCTCTCGCTTCGTTATATGTATAATAAAAATTCGGCGATCGGGATCTCATAATCTCGCGCGCGGGGCCGTTCGCCCGGCTAGAAAGTGATTTATATAAAGCCGGCGGGCGAAAGTTTAAATATGCCCCGTTCGATAATTGCACGAGAAGAGAATCGCGCTAATGAGAGAAGCCGCGCGAGGGAGAACACTTGTCGCGAGTGTATACGGCGCCGGTAGCTATTTCAATGTCAGGAGCTGGCAAGAGAGAGAGAGAGAGAGAGAGAGACGCGCATCGCGCGATGGATTAGAAAGTGCGCGTCGGAGCCGAGGATAATCAGTTTTCGCGACTCGGCAAGTAGCTGCGCTTTGTGCGGAAAGGCTATGGGAAAAAAACGGCGCCCGCTCTTCCTCGGCTCAAGTGCATTTTCCTTTTGGAATCGCGTCGCTGAGTTTTTCTTTTTACGCTCGTTGATTCTTACGCTAACTATTCAAGTTAATACAAAGGAATAAAATCAGGTTTGATGAATATTAGAGTTCATTTATAATTTGTACAGATGTTCTTTATAAATTAACAAGGTATTTTGACGAACAACGTTATATTTCATTTTTCAAGTTAATACTTTCGTGTATTTAATTATAATATTACAAATATTATTAGAAATTTTATCTAGACTATTATAATTGTTGAGTGATTAAACGCTATTAGCTTATGGGGATAATTATTGAACAACAAAATCAACATGTATTATTTAGTGCGGGTTTAATTTATATCCTATAGAAACACCAAAGTTTCATAATCCTCATGAATATTAATTACACAAGCAATTTTGATGTAGACCCAAGATAATGTTAATTACCAAAATCTTTCACCACGAGTTTTGAAAAATCTCTTTTCTTTACGTTAATATCTCTAACATTAATATAACTGCCTACTTTTAAACACTATATTTAGCATCTTTCATTATAGCTTGTATCTGTTTATCAAACAAGCGTCCTCTTCTCACAAAATTCTGCAATTCGCCTCGCGAGAGTTACCGTCGAAAAGAAGAAATAACTGTTATACAGAAAACAAGGACGTGTGATAGTAGGTTAAACCCGACTTAGAATGCTAATGAATGAGACATAAATATATGAAATGAAACTTGTATATCTTTGCAAAAAAATTCAACTGGAATACCTTCGAATCCATTTTTTACTTAAACTTTTCGATAAATTATAATTTAAATTCCAGTAGGCTATAGAAGCATTCATCTTTTTAACGCATCTAAAAAACCGTCCATTATCCAACACCTTTACAATCCACTGTCTATCTTCGCGAAAGCCTCTCGAAAAATGTCCCTTCTCTCCGCCACAGATTGCGAAAGCCGGTAAAAAAGCGGCATAAAGCTCGCGCGAAAAAAGTCCCCGATTCACGACTCGGCAAGCGCGTCGTCAGTCCCGAAGCGTTTTAACCCCGGCGGTTGCGCGCGCATGATGTATCGCGACACCAGGTGCTTAGGGATGTCGCGGCTGGATCCCGTCCTCGTCTCTTGCGTAAGCGATGGGAAACACACGTTGCAGACACACACACACACACACACACACACACAACTCGCGCCGCGCGCGTTGTGCAAAAGCGACGCGTGACGTAAACCAGCCGAGCGGCAAGTTCCTTCGGAGAAACAAAAGAAAGTCTGAAGCGGCAAGTGTCGCGCACGACTTTTCGTAATTTATGCGAGAAGCGCACGTGTGTGTATTATGTGGCGTGCGCCAGTCGTGTAGCCAGTCTCCGGGGCCGAGCGCCGATTTTTACGCACGCCGACCTGTCGCTTCTAATACCACGCTTGCGAAAGAAAGCCTGATTCGGAGGAGCTTTAGGGATGAATTCCGAAATTAGGTTCGTAAGCCACCATTGAATCTCGAAGGTCTTTGTGAGGGAAGGAATTTCAAAAATTATAGAAGAATAACTTGCCCGTTATACGAATGCGTTTCGATACAGATTTCTCGCTCGATTTCGCAAAACCTTTTATAAACTTATTACATATGTATAATAAACCGATCAATGCTCTCTTCCTCAATACCCCAATCAATTTTCAAAATGCAACTCGGCTACACTTCGAATCAGGCCGCAGGCATTAAGCTCGGAAATAAATAACGATTTGCAACCGAGACGAAGACACGCGTCGTGCTTTGCTAATTTTTCTCGCTCTCGGCGCCTGCATCACGTCGATGAACCGTTGTGCAATTAGAAACATTATTTCTGCTCGCGCAATTACATAACGGAGCCTGCATCGAGCGCAAAATCGCTTATGGTAGTTTACTAAAGGTAGAACTCGCGCGAGACTCTCGCACGTATCGTCCAGACAATTGACAGCTGTCGGTTTTTGTGGTGCAAAACTAGAGAAGAGAAAGAGAGAGAGAGAGAGAGAGAGAACCAATTTCAGCGGTGGAACTTTATATCTAGTTGCAGTAATAAGCAAGCCGGTAATTCTATATCCTCGGCCTGGTGAAAAGTTTCAATTTAAATGTATGATGGAGCGTCAGCTGAGACTCAGCTGGAAAAGAAGCTGGACGCGGCGTAGAACGTGTCGATCCTCAATCAGCAGCCGCGTAATTAAGTCGATCGGAGCTTTCTTTAGAAAACGCGAATTAGACGATTTGCATACGTAATCGAGAGGAGGGGAGATTCAAATCTGCTGGAAAATAATTCGAGCGACTGCCGGAGCCGGAGTCTTGGATGTAGTTCACGGTCTATTTACGATTTTTTTTTGTCGAGGATTTACGGTATAAAATGACTTTTTGAAAGTAAAAATGTGTATTAGAATTTCCGAGCCTGCATTAAACTTTCACTCTAATAAAAATGAAGTTTCGCTTGCATCGACATTTATCGATTCGTAAATTAGCTTCTAGGTTAATACTTATTAAAGGCCGTATGTTAATCTTAAACCGACTGTACTGCATAAATCTGCGAAAAATGAAAATTTCTCAAGCCACCTCTCGCTACTTCATACAAGGAAGTTCAAAAATATTCCCACTGCCCGCGAAAGCAAGCAGCAGCAGCAGCCTCGAGAAAATAATCGGCGGCGCGGCGTGCAAAAAGTCGATAGAAAAGGAAACGGCTGCAGACGTACTTTTCAGCTGGTCGCCTCCGTGTCAACGAACGAACGAACGAACACGAGCGAGGCAAGTATACGGCGAACGCCAGACGATGAAAGGATATATACTTTTTCCCGGCGAGAACGAGAACGTCGACCGAGTTTCGGCTCGGCGCGCGCGGGGCCTAGTTGCCTTTCCTCGCCGGCCGTTCGCCGCGGCTTTTCCGATCGCGTTTCAGTCGTCGCTTAACAATTTTTGAAAGTGTCCCCCTGCAGCTGTCGTTTTTTTTTTTTTTTTTTTTTTTCGAGACCGGAGACAAGAAAGGTGCCGCGCAATCTTTGCTAAATGATACGACTCCGGTTTTCAATTTCGAATTCAAAGTTCGGAGGCTTAATGCGCGACTGATTATGTTACTGTGCGAGTTTACTCGGCGAGGAGCGATTTGTAAAATAAAATATATATTTATGCTTGGAATTCTTAAATAAAGAAGTCAGTTGGGCAATTTAAACAGCGGGGTGTGCGTATGTGCAATCGATCATAAATTAAAATGTAAATTATTAGGAAATAGGCAAATAACGCGCTTAAATTAAGTTTATTTATAACTTCTAACCTTCGTCTGTCAAATTAACGAATTTCGTACAGAAAATTATAAATATTAATATTTAGTAATATTGGGAGACTGGAAAAACGACTTTTAATTTTCGCACTTTAATTAGCCCAGATCCTCCTCCTAAAAATCTTGGAATCCAAGCGAAATTCGACGATAATCCGAGGCAGCTCTTCCGATCTCGCGGCAGGATAAGCCCGCTCGCTTCCAGGTCGGTCGTTTCATTTCCGCGGAGAGTCGCGGCCCGTGTCCGCGCAGCTTTCTAATGCGCACATAATTGCGCGCGTATCGTAAACATATCCTCGGCGACGAAGCGCCGACGGAGAATGGATTCGGCAATTATCGGACGTTAATTTAATTTGGAGGCTGTCTGGGCTGCAATTAGGGGCCCTCGATGATCCTCGCTTACGGAGAAATACGCGGAGGGAATAGGATGGCTTTTTTGTCTTCTCACTCGTTAGAGAAAAACGTATTTGAGATTTCTCTGTAATGAATTCCAGCCTGAGTAGCTTTTAAGTTTCACTGAGTAAACATGGATGAAAAATATATTCCTGCTTTTTAAGTGAGTTTGAAGGCAGATAATATACGCTGGCTGGCCGTAAAACTAGTTTTGGAGAAATAGGAAAGGGAAATTATTCTTCGCGGAGAGCCGCCTGTTTAGTTTTTTTTTATTCGTGGGCGTATCGCAAGAAGTTTTGAAAAGTTGGACGACGAGAAAAATTTTTCAGGAAAAATGTGATGTTTTAATATCTGATGAATATTAAGTAATAATTTGTTCTGTTCTGCAAAAATATTTTAAATATTATGTCCACAACCGCAGAAGGACAGTTTTTTAACTCAAAGTACTACATCTTAAGCTGTGGAAATTTATGCGAACCTTAATTTGACATTGGCAATTGGAATGTTCACTTAAGTAAATTTGTTTCTCAGATTTAATTACGATCGTTGGCTGACACTCTTTCCAGGAAAGTTATTTGCGCTATTTTATCTTCGATTGGGATTCTTTTTTGGAAGACTCTCTTAAGTTTACTTACGACAAAAGTGTCAGAAAATTCGAGTTAATTACTGCAAAATTTACGAAATTATACAGTAGGATATTATAACAGTGAATATATTATCAGATGAAATCCATATTAACGCACAAGACTGTATATTTGACTATCACTTCAATTATTTTTTGGGTCATGATAGCGTTTTTAATTAGCTTTCTAAACTTTGTTGCTTCATCGCTCGCCGTACCTTGATACTAGCAATTATTTCATAATCCAACTTATTAACGAATATTAGGTCATCGATTTTTTCGAACGAACTGCATGCAGGCGTGCCTTGATCCTTTAAGAATATCTGACATAAAACGCAAAGCTATTTGGAACAAAAAAGTAAATAAATAAGCTCTGATGTGTATAAAAACGGAAGTAGTAGATGTGCAATGCACATTTTAATTAATTTTGCTTTTGAAATCGAAGATACGTATAAGTGACGCTTACGATCGGACGCAGAGTTCTCGGGCGGAAACTGGTTTTTAAAAGAGTCGACGATCATTCACTTTCTTCAAAGTAATAATATGTAACGCTACAAAAATTTGCATGTGGATATACAGAACGATTCTCGGCAACATCGGGCATAAATACTTTTTCATTATCTCTTCATTTAAAAATTACGTCTTGGAACACGTTTTTATGTAATCTTTATTTTATAAGTACGCGGACAACGAGAAAAAAAGCTCGTTCTTATTAAATAATTAGCTTTTTTTACATAATTTATTCGTTATTATTGTAATTGCGTCACACTTTGTGCCGGCAATGTATATATTACAGTAATCTAAGGCAGAATTACATTTTTACGATTAAAATCTTAGTGTCAAGATATTTTTTTTTCAAAGTTTAAAAAATAAAAGCATATTTGCAATTCATCATAGCGTCATCCGAGTCTTGGAAGTGCATTTAATAATCTGCAATTTATTGGAACATAAGAAAGTAAGCCATTAAGAAAATTTCAATCACTTCTTCCAATCATGTTAATAGAACAAATAGTTCTTTAACCTAATATGGTGATTTCATTTTATTACCTAGCTTTTCTTTCTTGAAACCTCGATTCAAATAATGTATCAGCTGCTGTTTCTCGTCTATCAACTAGACAAAGCATAATAGTATAGCCTGCAGATATGATATTTCCCGGTGGTTCGCGCCCACCTCGCGTCCTTTCTCCTCTCTCCGTTTTTAAAGCCTCGGCTATAAATAATTAAGACCGGCATCCCCGACAGAAAAGGCCGCCATTGCTTTCTAAAACGGACACGGCGCTGCAAAACGACGACGACGACGACGAGGACGAAAAAGCAGAGAGTCGCGCGTTTCTCTCGGCATCGCGGCGAAGGAAAATGGAGCGATCCCGCGAGATTCGCTCGGCGATGGACTGGAGAGGAGCAGTGAAATTCGTCGTGATTTATATGGACGTCTTGCGCAAAATTGAAGGCCTGCGTACTGAGAAATCGGAGGAGACGCGCGGGCACGCTTAAGAAACCCGAATGTTTCGCGGGACTGTCGCGATGCATTTCAAAGATCGCACCCACGGCGAACCCGAATTAAGATGCAATCGAAGAATGGCTAAAGGATTGGACCGTTGTCGCAAAAAACGTTTTTCCGTTACGTAAAGCGTTTAGCAAAATTTTCAGAGCTACGCACCGAGACCGAACTAACTCGGCGACCAAGCAGACGGAATTCCAACCAGCTTTTTCCAAGAAACTCCAGCGTCCACGCGCACGCGCAAACGATCGGGGAGAAGAGAAAAACGGTTTTATCGCTCGGCGCGAGGAAACCGCGAACTTTCGAAAGCCGCGCGCGCGGCTCGCGATAGCATCTCCCTATATACCGATCTTTACAAAGTTCGGTCGAAAAGTCCCGCGCGCGGCTCGCGCTCCGCGAGCGAGAGAAAAGTCGAATGGGCAACGCCGACTGTAAGCCTTGCAGTCGTATAATACTTTCCACTCGAGGTGCATAAACGCGAGTTTCTTGCGGCCGCAAGGCGTGGCTCTGTCGCGCGCGCGCAGCTCCGGGCGGATTCCTTTTTCTCTCTCCCTCCCTCGGCCGTTCGACTATTAGACGTATAATGTATATACCCTCGAGAGGGATTATTAACATTTTTCGGCGGTGAACGCCGCTTTTTAGCACCTCTACGCCGCGCGCTTTTCGCCGCTCCCGCGCGGCTCAATTATCGCGGGATTCTTTTGGAATTGGAAGAAAGGCGAGAGTCTTTGCGTCGGTTCCAGCGCGGAGGCAGGCCTACTTCTGCGGGAGAGAGAGAGAGAGAGAGAGACGTAATAATTTTTTGCGCTACACCGAGCCGCGGCTGTTTCTAAGTGAAAGACAGACCGGGGAAGGCAAGGCTGGAGCGAGAGGAAAAAGATTGGAATTCCGCGAAATTAAAGGCAGACTGGACGTTACGTCGACGGGTTTTGGCTAATTTCGTTGCCGGTGCGCGCGAATATATATACATAAATTTGAATTTCACGCACACAGTTTTTGATTGATTCGATAAAAGCATTTCCGTGTTTGGAAGTTTTAACCTTTTTCCCACGGCCGTTGAATCGTAATTGGCATATGCGAAAACTTTCTATTGCGAAAAGTTTTAAAAACAAACCTAAGCGGAATATTAATAAGCGATCGGTATGTAAATAGTTACAGATGCAGAATTTACTTTAGATTCGGGAGGCTTTTCGCGGTCTATTTTTCTGATTAATTAGAAGAAAATTATTTGGGGAGAAATGAATTTCTGCACTTGGAAGGACTCGGGGTAGACGAACTGTAAGAAACATTTACACCACTTTCGATAATATAAATTAATGGCCAGCAATTTATGATAAAAATTACGAGGATCGCGCAAAAAGTCGCGTAAACTTTTTTCGCGAAAATAAAGTCTTTCTCACCGGGCAATAAAAATTTAAGGCGCTCTCCGAGAAAAATAAAATTATGTTTCTACGTCTGCTAATTTATTGCAGCGGCGGTTTTTTTTCCCATTTAAGGCATTCGTCGAGCAATAAGTCGCGTGTATATATATATATGTATATTCCCTCAAATCGCAGTAAACGTATACTTTATAGCGATTGCATTTCACAAGCGTATCTCGTTCCGTTCGTGACAACGCTGGAATTGAAAAGCCGCTCCGATTTCCAACAATCCTAAGGAATCCAAAGTAGCACAAAAGATCGATACGGCATAAATATTAGGTCTACGGGTGAATTTCGGCCGCGACACTTTTTCAGTCGAGATATTAATCTTTGAATATACTTATTATAAATTCGCTTTGATGCTGTAACAGCCTTGTTTATAGCGTCACCCGAAAATTGTCCGTTCTTGAGCGTTTGCAAAAAAAAAAAAAAAACTGATTTCCGAGAATAGATAGAATAATTATTACGAGGGCTGCTTGAGAAAAAAGCGAGGAATTGTTACTCAACCGGTTATACACAAAAATGCGAATGGGTAACGATCTCGTTTCGAAAAAATACAGCTATCGAAAGTATTTCTTGGACATCGCCTGTATATCTGTATACGCGTCACTCCAAAGCGATATACAGGCTCGCTCAAAAGTTTTCCCGTTTTTATCTGCGGCGCAATCGAGATTTATGCGACATTTTCGATGTTGAAACACTTGGATACGCGCGTTTCAATAATTAAATAATAAATACTGCTATTTTTTCCTGATTTATACAGTATATTTTCTAAGCACGATGAAAAGCGCCTTTAAACGCTGTATTTTTCAAACGATCGCGATTGCGTGCCTCGATTACGTCGACGTTTAAATCATTATTGCGTCTCAGCTAACAATGCAACTACCCTTAATCAATGTTCCCGCTTTGAATATTGCAGCTGGATCGAACTGCGCGATAAACGTATCTCCTCATAATTCAAATCGCGTAATGCGCACTTAAAAGCGAATCTAAAATTATTCAATAAGAATATCTTCACTCGAAAGTGGCGTCTAACAAGATGAAACACAGCCGATCGTTCCGCTGGATTAAAAAATTGCTCGCGATCTCGACGTCTGGGCGACAAGCGTCGACTACCGCTGCCGCCTTTTCTATTATTCTCCGCTGCTCGGTGTATAACGTACAAGAGAATCGATCGCATAAATCTCCCGACATTTTTCAGCGCGGAGGCGTGCAATTACGGCAACGATACAACTCGATTAACGACGATTCGAGCGGCCACTTAACGTCTCTGGTTACCGGCTCCATTGTTGCCCGCTTACTTATCGCGGAATTCGAGCGCGAATCACTTAATATTTCATTCGGAACGGCACGAGTGGCTTGCGTATTGCGCACTTGAACGTCAAGGAAGGTTTGCACAATGCTCTTGTATCTGCATTGTGTAGGGATCGGAGCCGTCGACCGGCTTTTCGGGCAGCTTTTCCGACGTTTCGCCGGCCTTTTCTTTCAAGATCGGTCGATCATCCGTCCTTTTTGCAATGTGTCGAATGCGCCGATGCGAAATTGCCTAATTGATTTTTATGAAATCGAAGGGGGTTAGAGACTGCTTTGGAGATACCGAGACACCCGGTAGAAATTCGTGGCGAGTGAGAGTAAAAAAATTTTTTTAGAAAGTTAATGTAACTGGGAGGCTTGTGAACTAGGCTAGGTGTAAAGAAGATTTATGATAATGTAGAAAGTGACGTGCACTGTTAAAATTTCTTGCTTTTCCACGAGTTTAAACCCGTCACTCGAGCTTAGGCTTGTCATTTTAATATACTACAAAAAATTTCAAAAAGTTTTTAATGCGTACACAATTTATATTCACTCTTTAAACTCTGACGCAATGCAGGTTCATTTTTCTGTTATAAAATGACCCTCGAATTCCGGTTAGTTTATTTTACATCAAAAAACTTCCACCCGATCCATTCGAAACTGAGAAATTTGCATCTAAATAAAAACGCTCGCGATAAATTAGCTCGGAAACTTTCCAGCTCTAACACACGGGCGCGCGCATTTGCACTTGCATTCGCACACACACACACACACGGAGCGGGTGAAAAGCAAGACGCAAAAGCGTAATAAGATTCTTCGGGGGAGAGTGAAAATGCGCGATCGCCACTCGATATATATATATATAAAATGTGGCTCACGGAGCCGGCTACTGAAATCGATGCACGCCGATGCCGATCGTGCGTACAAAAATCGAAATTGAAAACCGGACGGAGTTAGTTGGTCAAGCAAGACTCACTTTCTAATGATAAGTCGGCGCGAGCGAGCTGGAACAAGTGGCCGCCGAGCGCGAGCGTATAAAAGCAGCTCGAAGCGGGACTGTAACATTGTTGTTCCTACGTATATACTTGCATGCACGGGTCGCGCAGCTGACGCCGTATTTGTTAGCGGGAATAATTAAATGCTGAACCCTTCATTTGCCTTCGAAAATAGTGGTTGCATGCCTAGATTGGCTCGTTGTCGTTACTGGAGCTACTTCGAGCTTTTTGCACCGCACCGTGACGGCATGCTTAGCAGGCCTTTTTTTCTTTTTTTTTTTAACGAGGAGCAGTAAACGTTGTATAACTGAACTTTTTTTTTTGTAGTTTGTACGGGCAGTTCATTAAAAAATTGAATGCGACAACGTAAAAAAAGTAATTTAGTGTACGATTTAAGCCTCCTTTTACCGATTACTGTAAAAGTAGCCGGGATAAAAGATATTTCCTGAAAGGAATCCACAAATTTTATATTTGAATAGACTCGGACAGAAGAATGCAACCCACGCTATCTATATATAAACTTGATCATTATTCAGTTACTAGCGGCCAAAAGGTAAAGGTACAGTTCTTGGAAGCGGTCCAATACCCAATGCGATTAACAGTGACTATTATTCTGCTGCAAACACCAGTATGCAGATCGTATCGATCGGCTATAAAATACAAATCCAACAAATAATCCAAGTTATTTGCATGATTTTTATAGGATATTGAATGCAAATAGGAGTCAAGGAGACCAAATCTCAATCGCAATGCCGCAGGAAACGAAAATTAACTTTCAATCGAGGAAACAAATTTAACAAAAAAAAAAAAAAAAAAAAATCTTTCCTCTTGCTATTCAAACAAGCGCTCCCCAGCAACCATCAATCCAAACTCGAGAGCTAAAAAAACCCCCACCCTCGACAGCAATTACAAGGCTTTTCAGCCTGCTAAGCAGCGCCTCCTCGGCACGTAAGCTCCTTCCCCAGGTGGTTATAAAAAATCGGCGCGGAGGCACGCATTCGCAGAAGCGGCAAGAAAAAAGAAGAGAGAGAAAAAAAAGAAGGAGGCGCGCGCGCGCGTACGGCGGAAGTCTCTTGTTCGACTATCGCGCTGCATTCTCTTGCGGCGGCGGCTCCTTTTCTCCCGCTGCCAGGCAGCCCGCGCCGTCATAATAATGACCGCAGGGGCCGGGAGAGCGGGAGGGAGGAGAAAGAGAACGCGCGCGAGAGCGCAATTATGATACCGAGTCACGGATAGCGGCTGCCTGGCACAGCCGACCGCCTGCAGCCGAGAAAACCCGACGCCTTTTCCACCTTGGCAAAAGCTTCTCTCTCTTTCTCGACGAGCCAAGGCGCGGATCCTGAGCCTCTTTTTCGCGTCGCGCGATTTTTTTTCTTTTATTCTTTTTTTTTTTGACTTTCGGAGCCTCGGAGGATTCGATTGCTGGATGTTTATTGCGGAAACGTGATGCCGGAGCCGAGTGGTTTTGAATTTAGCTCGATCGCGAATTGCACGGGAGATTTATGTAGCGCTGCACTGACCGGACTCGCGGATATGGATGGGAGGGGATAAGGTCCGGGTTAGACGAGACTTTCGAGATCAGATCCTTATCTGAATTTTTTCGTAAATTCATACTCTGTTAAACATTTTTTTCTGCACTGCTCCCAATTTACCTTTTAAATTATTACGAAAGATTTTACATACAGCCTTCAACCTGAGAATCTATAGTATTAGTTTACTGAATGGTATAGAAAAAGTTGAAGCAATACGAGTATAAGGCAATTGAATGATCATTCAAAATTTCACCTCCGCTGATACTGAATCTCGCCGTTGCCATTGACTGCAAAATAAAAAGTCGACACCGAGATCGTGACAAAAATCACTTTGATTTATCACTCGTGCACAGCTAAAGATTCTATATCTAAACATTCATCGCAAAATTTTTTCACCCGATAGCATCTCGAAATCAAGAGAGTATATAACGCGGCATCGAAAAACAGCGTCGATTTTAATCAACGTCACACTGCACAGCTCTCGGCGGAAGTACTCCCCGTGACTTCCATGTCCTCCGAGCCCTGCCTAGCGCGTGTCAAGGCAGAAATAGAGAGATAAATGGGCGCCTGGACTATATTTCAAAGTGAAAGAGAGCATTGAAGGAGGCAAACAACGCCGGCGGCATGTATAATGAGCGATTCGAAGATAGATGCCGTCACTTAATATCTCGGGCCTGATGCATTATTGATAAAACGGGGCTGCTAATGAAATCGCGGAAGCTCACCTCAATATCCTCGTATATAAATAATCGGATTATTAAATTTCAGTTTTTTTTTTTTCTTTATAACAATTTATCTACATACTCGGCGAAGAAGTTTGACGACTAAACTTCCGGACGCACACAAACGCGAAAGAGAGTTGAAGAGAATTTACGAACAGAGGCCGCGACGGGAACGGAGAAGAAAGAAGCGGTGTAACCTCGGAGAGCGCGGCGACGATAAAGAGAAACGCACTTAAGCCGCGGCGTTGGCGTGGGCGCGAGACGCCCTGTAAGTCATTGTCAGCCCGGGCAGGTATATATAATATGCAAATCCAGGCGGATAAGCGCGAGGCGTCGCTTGGCTTTTGCGGCTCGAGGTCCTTCCTCGATTAAGGGAGCGTCCCGGCCGAGTGTGTCGAAACAACGCGGCCGTTGTACTTTCGGTGGATTATGTTTTTGCGCGAAGACAAAGAAAGTTAAGGAAGTCGGCAATTTCCGCTATTGGGAGAAAGGAATATCTCTCCTTTGCGGGAATATTCATTAGGCTGAGGAAAAGGCTCCGTTTCGGTAACGAGGTATACGATGTTCTTGGCCGGAAGTGTTATGAAGCGATCGATAATTGGGCTGATGTGCTGTTTTTTTTCTTTTGAGTTCAGTCGATACGATGGTGTGGCTTGTAATATGTTTGCTAAAGCATTTGAAGCTTGGATTATTATATTTTTAGTAAAGCATTACAGGCGCACGAGTATTTCTCTTGAATATGCAAGTGTTGTATTGAATGTAAAATCTTTTACGCTCTGTTCAAAGCAGCAGTAATATATTAAAGCTCACAGTAAACTATTTAATAAATGATAATAAAATTATAGGCACTAGTGGAGGATCTTTTAATACGTAAATACGGTTTAAGTAGAAAAAGAAAGACTTTGGTTAGACACGTTCCTTATCTGAAAGCTCTCGCTAGTACAATCTATAAAGTTTTGCGATAACGATGAAAATTCTTTGATTACACCAAGTACGTTTACATGTACTCTTTAGATTATTGATTGTAATAATGAAACATTAAAATATTTATTGCCTCTAAACATGCGGGATGATATTTTCATTGAAAAATTGAAATGAGGATCGCCGGTTGCGCAATTACGAGGATGAAAAATTAATCTACTAAAATAAAAGAGTGGACAATTCCGGTTACCGAAGTAAAACGGTAACTATTCAGCGATCCAAGGCCGAATTTGGATTAAAATTACGAGGAACAAATTATACACACATTTCTCTTCAAAAACTTGTCTCGTGCAGCATTCTAACGAAATTATTAAATAGGAATTTTCAAAAAAGGTTCAGCAGATTAGTCTATTGTCCCGGGAGCGCGGGACAATATAATTCCATTCCATTGACGGGCTGTTAAACTGTCCCGAAAATGCGGCCTCAAGTCGTTAGAGCAAGAAATAAGTGTTGAAAAAGGTGAAAATTGCCGCATTGTTAAAATTCTGTATTATCTGTCCGAAAGGATTAACTCTCGGTAGAGCGAGAAATTGTTTTCGCAGCTCGTGATATTTATTTTAAAACCTTTTTCTGTGCCGACAAAATTAGTTTCGCGTTAAAGAATTTCACGCACTTGAGTTAGTCTCTTAACCCTTTCAAGCATAAATCTCCTTTCACGTCAGCCTGGCCTACATGAACTCCGTCGCTTATAAATTAAACAGTATAGAATTCTAAAGCGTTCGCCAGTTTATCGACTATAACGTATTTATGTAATAATTTTAAACTATATAGACTTCGTTAGATATTGTAATAAAATCTAATTCAGAGCGCTTAACTTCGGGCAGTTAAAAGATCTGCGTTTTAAGCGGCAAAAATAAAACAAGTTTAAAAACCTTTGCTTGTATCTGCTGCGTTATTGCACGTATTTATACGTGACACCAGTAATAGAAAGTACACTGGAAGTGAAGTGACGAAATTGAAAAAAACAAATTTTATCTATCATTTTTTTTGAATGCTAATTAAGTGAATAACACGCTTCCACGCGCCTGAACTTATAGTATATAAACCGTCTAAAATTTCGCAGCGCAAACTGTAAAACAAAAATGTCAATCTATAATGTAATAAAAAATCTCGCGCTTTGAACATTCAGTCAACTTTATAAAAGGAGCAAGTGGCTTAAGCGCTCATTAAAACTTAATGTCAAGTGCTCTATCGGCCGCAATTTAAAACGCACATAATTCCGAGCGTTCAATCCCGCGCATAAAAAAAAGCGGCCACGCACTTTGATAGATACGGCATTTCCGAGCTTACGTAAAAAGCCGCGCGCGGCGCCGCGACAGCTGCTCTCATAAGTCTCAAAAAGTCGGTGAAAACTTTCCACTCCGCGAGAAAGAGAGAGAGAGAGCAGAGATTATTCCGTCGATGAAAAAGAGAAGACATTCCGTCTCGCGGAGCTCTTTCCGCGTCCGTGCATGAGCCGCGCGACGGCGACAAGTTTGCCGACGACGACGCCGGTAGCGAGGGGAGCCAATGAAATTTCGAGGACGCGGCCTCAATGACAAGCGAGGTTTCGGCTAGACGCTCGAAAGTTCCTTACCTTCGCGGCAACGGCCGCGCCGAGATTTTTTAAGAGAGCACCTACCCCGATGTGAGTCACTGTGCTTGCGGTGTCGGACAAAGAAGCGAGACCGTCTCGGGTGCTAACCTGACTTTTATGGGGCGGGTCAAATAAATCTGCAGTCCAGCCGTAGTTCGGGGCAAATATTAATATATGCCTCTTTCGATTTTCGTGAAGGTTTGATTATAATTTAGTGGGGAAGTTGTGTTCTTTATGCCAATCATCAGCCTGTATTTTATCAGGTTTTTAATTCACATAAAGGCAGATGTAAATAAATATTTGACTAATTTCATTTCACCCCCAAAAATGATGCAGGTTATAGAAATAGTCGAAAATTTTAATAATAGTTGAAAAACTTAATTTTAACAATTTCTAATCAAGTATAAAATGTGCATATCTATAACAGAAGATAGGACAAAAAATCCTTTCTATAACCAAAAGCCAATAAATTAAACGAAAAAAAACTTGTATCAATTCATAAAGCAGCATTAAATATTGCGAAAAGGTTTTCAGTCATTATGACGCAATTCGTAAAGCGCAGATTTACAATTCTGAGTCTACGATTAATTTACAAATTTAATCAGAAATAATCAGCCGGAGGAAACAGTAAATCAGATCCGCTGCAAAAGGTTCGCAAAATTTTAATCCACATTGTTTTGCCGCCATTCCTACGACCATTAAAGCCTCTCGAGAGACTTTTATTCTTAAAACCGGATACGATCGATTTCCAGCCATCGGGGAGCATACAGATATTCACACAAGTGCGAAAGCTCGGCGATGCTCTCCCGCGAGATTTCACCGATAAAATCGAGATTTACCATACCCATCAGCGCCTCTCGCGTCACAATAAACGATATACTCTCGGCAATAAATTTCCATTTTTCAAAGTTCAACGAACGCACTTAGATCCATAGTCAGCGTAGCGTCGCCGCGCTTTCTCCCCTTATAATCGAACGTAAAACAATCCTCGCGTGTCTAGACTGGAAGGAGAATCAAGCAGCCTTCGTGGATTTTTTTTTTTTTTTTTTTTTTTTCGAAACGAAAGGAAACCCAAGGATTCCGATCGCGCGGAAGTGGCGAATACCTGCTTCTACCAGACAGACGCGTAAATTTTAACAGCCGGCTTTAAACTAAAATTCCTAAAGCTGCGGCACCTTTTTCCCTCCTTCAGCTTAGGTGTATATAGAATCGCGGTTTTTTCTTGTTTTAATAGCCCGTAAAAAAACCCACCTGTTAATCGCGCGCGAACAATATATATTTGTAAGAACAGGTGAGAGTGCGAGGGGGGGCAGCGCTAAGGTCTTTCGGAAGTGAAGGGACGAATTTCCAATCTAGATTAGCCGGGAGCGCCGCGAAATAAAAGCGGCGTGCGTGCGTGCGTCTTTCTCCTTCGGTTTTTCAAAATTCAAGGCGATCCGCGAGAGCTCTACCGTTTCCTTTTCAAGGCCATCGCCGGCAGCTCCGCTCAATGGCGTCGGTTTTATCTGATCTCCCGCGCGAGCTATAATATAAGGTACTTGCGCGCGTCGAGTCACCGGGAGAGTCGGCGGGCCCTTCGATTGTTCGCGCTCCGCTAATATGCGTTTATACATATACGTGCCTCTCGAGCTGCGAGGAGGCCGTACGGAGCGGAGCGGCTTGTGACTAATCCGCGGCTGAGCCTTAACCTCGCGGGATGCACCCGGATATTATGGAAAATACGGGGATCGCCCGTTTTCTTTTTCTCATGCAAATATTTGTACTGGATTTTAATTCAATTTTATTATTATTTTGGATTTCAAAGTATTTCAAGGATTCAGACTGACGTTTCTTGCGAGTTGCATGCACAATATTTGTTTGAGGTATAATGTTCTTTAAAAGGCAGAGAAATGCCTTTCAGAGTCGAAATTCTAATGTGCACATGAATAATGGGGTATGCAATAAATACTGAACAATGAACGAAGCTGAGTTCAATTGTCAATTCATTAAATTTTTTAAGAATATCCTTTTGTGTATGATAGTTTTTAATGTTTGAACAAAGGTATCTAATTGTTTATCTAGTAACGCAAAATTATTGATTTATAGTCTACGTCTCGACATTTAATAGTACTAATTTAAATATTTTCTGTAAATAAAATCAGTCGTTTCTTGCTAATTACCAAGATAACACTGAATACAAAGAAATATAGAGAAAAAGTGAATTTTATCTTGTGAACAAGATAAAGTTTTCTTCTTAAGTTTAAGTAACTTTCTATGCGTGATTTAGAAAATTATTGTAAGCAATGAGCAATTTATTATAAGTAAATAATTATAATAGTACTTCAAAAGTACACAGAAACTAAAGCCGGAGATTGTTTCGAGGGAACTCATTTGTCGAGAAGTTTACCTTTCTTATAAAGTGATGGGACGCATCCTTGAAAACCGGTTCGATTTTCGGAGAATCTGGAAAGCCTTGATTTTCCAAAACGCAAAACATCAGATTTTACAAAAAAAATTCGACGTAACTGGTTTTTATTGCAAATCAATTCCTTACATCCTCCTCTGTCATGATTTTATAACGTTCTCAATTCGCGCTTCTAATCGTCTTTACATTGCAATCGGACTCCTATAACCATTGATTCTTTGCTCCAAAAGAAAAAAAAAAATAAATAAATAAAAGAGATTCATTGTACACAAACATTATTTCCTGCAGTTACGCAAAAGTCATCGATCGTAGCATCACGATTAAGGGAAAATTAATATCTCAAAGATAGCATAACGAAAGCGTGCCGTGCGTTAAACGGAAATTAAACGCGGTATTACCTCAGCCGCTCGTTCGGCTTGCACTCGCGAACGTGAGAAAAAGGAGCGTTTATCCCCCGGTCGCCGATGCATATCCGCGATAACTCATCTCCCTCTTCAATTTTATTATATAACCGCCGGCAGCCTGAAAGGAAGGCCCTCTTTAACGCGGCATAAAGAGGCCCCCACCCCGACAATAGAGATTTCGAAAATCATAAATAATATACTCGCGCGGCTCCCGCGCGTTCTACCTTATAAAGAGGAGGAAGCGTCGAATATCTGCGTTGCATAAACGGCGCAAATCAGATCTCGAGCTCTGCCCCCTCCCCGCCCCTCCCCGATAATCGCCGCGGCCGAAACGTCGCCGACGCGCCGCGCGCGGCTAATTTACGAGGCGCGCCATGTGATTTACGAGCTCGAGAGTCCGATATTGTTTCGATCCGGATAACTTTCTTCCTCGTCGCGCGCACACCGCTTTTGTCGGCGGGGCACGCGCGCGGGCATTATTGTCGCGGAGAGGAGCCGCGAGCGTTTTGAAATCTGGAACGGCTGGCCTCCTAATTGGAAGCGAAGTCCGCGACAAAAGTCGCCGGTTACCGATGCCGGTGATCGAGTGCTTTTACATAAGGCGGAACGGTTATTCGGGCTCGATTAAATGGATAATTGGAATGCATTACGTGATTTAAGGGGTCTCATTTTTCCGAGCTCGACAGAACTTTATAAAGCTGAATATTTCGTAAATGTTTTTATGTATGTAAAGATTAATAAATTGATACTGTATGTACAATTAATGGATACGAGTCGTTAATATTTCTGAAATAAAAACGTCTGCATCATAAGGCATGAATTTGGATAGAATTAAATTACCTTATGGCTAATCTCAAGCTTATTCGAATGAGCAAAAACTAGCACGAATCAAACGAAGAAAGCATGCTTGCGACTCGGAAAGGATGCCGAGCACGCAGTTAGCTGCTAATGAAAACCGTGTCATTAGTCCGATCCGTCCGCTGCTTCTCGCGTCTTTGCGCCGCTTGAACTTCAAATCTCTGCAGCCGCACAAAGGGGAAAGACGTTTCCCTGTGTAATACGCCGAGAATTTTCATTGTCGCGGCGTCGCGAAAAACTCGCAGCATTGAGAAAATTCCGTTCCCAGCTCTCGGCGGCATTGTCTGGACTACGCGGACTTTCGCCTTTTGAAGCGCGCCTGCCGGATGTGCACTGGGTGTAATCGTGTTAACCGGACTTTCTTTCTCTACCGTTGCAGGTGACGAGGCCGCTGCTGCTGCTGGTGCTGCTGGTCTGTCTGGTTATTCACGCGGAAGGTGAGTTTTACATGTACATCATTGAAAAGTGCGGATCATTGGATTCCCTTCCTTACGGGTATAATGGGACAATTCGATGGAATTAATGTAGTATAATGTTTTGTAATAATGTAACGGACCGCGGCGGTTTCTCGGAAAAGTTTATGTTTTTATACGTTTTGCTGAACTCTAATTGGATGGGAAATACCTTGTTTGATTGTTTTAAAAAGTGGCCTGCAAAAAGAACGGTATCGTTTACGCTTTCCTGAAATGATAAAATTTCACCTTAAATTACATTTTAATGCGGCTCAAAGACACTTGTTCATTTGCATTTATATCAGAATGGTCGTAATAACTTTAATATAAATTTCCTTTCACTTATTTCCTTTATTTTGTATTTCAAATGTAGAATTATGTAAGATTCTTCGATACCTGGCAAAGTATTTTGATGAAACAACATTATTTTATTTAGAAATATTAAGATCGGTTTACTACAATGACTTCACAGTTTAACGACGCAAAAGTTTCAAACAAATTATATCATACTTCCTTGAGGAGAAAATATGTGATTAGTACATAATGCGGTATCAAGTAAATTATTGCTTCATTTAACTTTTATACCGGAATCTCATAAATTGTTAAATTAAAAATAATTTTCTTAAAGTGTACGATATCAATAAAAAAACATTATCTTTACTACAAAAATACTTGAAACGTTTTCTAATAACACTCATGATTATAATATCTTATTACTTGAATAGCTTAACAATGTTTAGATAGATAACAGAAATATTACCACTACAAGCAATATGCGAATGATTTAAATGATGAACTTAAGCTAACAACGTCGATCATTTGTACATTTATAGCTTAGAAATAAAATAATGACTATTCTCACATATTTTATTCTCGAACTTACTCATTACCGCAGCTAAAACCACATTATTATAAATATAATAATAACTTCAAAAGCAATTCGGTATATCATTCTACTTAATCGTTGTGCACATTACGTAAAATCCTCGGGGAGATCATTTCTATTTTGCTGCACATTTTGTTATGATCCATCCTTTCCGTAAAAACTAAATTCACTGCGCAAGAACTCTCATTAAGCCGTCTTAAATCAAGCAATGAAGGAACGGAATATAAAATTCCCAAAGAAAACTCAAATAACGAAATTCTCTTTCACGTCAAGGCGCAAGAAAGAGATTCCGCAGACCGACGACGGCGAGACCTTCCCTCTCAAATGACCAGGAGGTGTCGGCCAGTGTAAATAGATTTAAGGTGACGCGTAATCGCATCAGTAACAAGAACACCAAGAATGAACTTCAGCCCGGCAAAGCCACGGAAGACTACAAGGTACCTAATAGCAAAGCCATTTTTTAACTGTTACGAAAACGTTTTTTTAACAAGGTACAATGAAAGAAAGTCGCTGGAAATATTAACATTTTTTATTCTATCTAATATTCTGTCGAAATAAACTTTCTCTGAATTATTGATAAAACTAGCTTTTTAATTACTCGCCTCATCCTGAAACAAAAGTATAAATTTAAAAATCGGAAAACAGCATATTTCGAGTGTCTTATATTACTTGATCCACGTGTTATATTCTTCAATTTATATATTATAAGAGGCTCGTTGCCATTTAAAAAAGTAAAGTTGCAATAGTAAAAATTGAATAATATTTTTCTGAAGAAATTCTTTGTACATTGGCAAAAATAAAAGATAGAAGTAAATTATTAAGACATTTTGAAGTTTTATCAGCAAAATTTCTTCTTGTTTGTATAATTAAATGTTTTTAAAGTAAAATAGCTGCCTGAATAATAGTTTAAACATCTGCAGTTTCATTTCCTGTAATTAGTGAAATCGTAAAATTTCTTTTTTGGGAATAACTTTGGTTTCTTGCTAGCTGACTCGATTGCAGTTTTTAAACTGGTACTATTTTAGTCATTTTATATATCCTGTGCAAACTCTATTGGGATTTCATTAACTTGACTTGTTTTATCTTTCATGCAAATACAAGTACAATTATTGAATTACAATTGAATTTACAATCTAAGATTTTAACTAAAATTTAGTAATTTGTATAATATTACATAATAACCAACCTTTGTTTTTTACGATTAAAATAACCAGAACTTAAATGCTCAACTATCCCCCCAATAATCACTGTCAATTGTACTTACAACTAAGCGCTGCATTCACAGTACCATCATTCCCACTTACAAACTCAAGTTTTTATGGCTATATGTATAAATAAGCCGCCTCGGGGCTATACTCGCCCGTACTTTATTGGCAATAAATAACAGGCGACTTTCCGGCTTGATATTGCAGATCGTGTGTTACTACACGAACTGGTCGCAGTACCGTACTAAAGTCGGCAAGTTCATGCCGGAAGATATTCAACCGGATCTCTGCACCCACGTGATATTCGCCTTTGGCTGGCTCAAGAAGAACAAGCTGACGAGCTTCGAGTCAAACGACGAAACGAAAGACGGCAAGATCGGCCTTTACGAGAGAATTATCGGCCTCAAGAAGGCTAATCCATCGCTCAAGGTTCTCCTTGCTATCGGTAAACATAAAATTGAATTTTAATTAAAAAAAAAAGCAACTTTATAAACAGCATTTACGAAAATAAATCTTTCCTCTCCAGGTGGCTGGTCCTTCGGTACCCAGAAATTCAAAGACGTAGCATCGACGAGATACGCTCGCCAGACTTTCATTTACAGTGCCATACCGTACCTCCGCGAAAGAGGTTTCGATGGATTGGACATGGATTGGGAGTACCCCAAGGGCGGCGACGACAAGAAAAACTTCGTTCTGCTCCTTAAAGGTACTTATACAACGCTTCTGACAGTCTCGTTTTTATTAGCGAGACTGTACAAATGAAATATCGAGAAAAACGTTTACGTATAATGGGCCCGTTTTAACTGAAAAATAAACCAGAAACGATTTTATCCTATAAATAAGTGCTCGAAAGTCGGGACAGTAAAGGCGCGCCTCTAATTTTCCCGAAAGGATGATAAAAGTCAACGATAAAACTCAGTTATGACAGAGTGGCATTTTTGCAAAAGAGCTCGACACTGTCTTACGAACGACGCAGCTTTTATTTGGAGTCGATAAACGAGAGGCGGTTTACAAAGCGTGTAATTGTCGCGCGATGCCCGATTGATTTCCTCGCTGTTTTGCAGAGCTGCGCGAGGCGTTTGAGGCCGAGGCGCAGGAGCGTAAAAAGCCCAGACTCCTGCTCACAGCGGCGGTACCAGTGGGACCGGATAACGTCAAAAGCGGATACGACGTACCGGCCGTTGCCAGGTAAAAAAAGGACCTTCTCCTCTCTGGTAATGGAAGAATATTATGATTTAAGTGAACTTGATTTAGACACACTTTCTCTTGCACTCATTTTGATATTCGGACGCGTTGATATTTATAATTATTGATTTGGTACTAGAACTGTTACAACGCAATCCATTGGAATACTTGAGCAACTTTTGCTTACATCAACTTAAACCCTTATTTTAATTAGTTAGTTACTATTCCTTGCAATTCCTTCTTAAACTAAAAAACCTAGTAAACTCGATTTGAATTACATGAAGTTTTATAAAACATTGATCAGATAGATTGCACAATATTAATTCAAAATTGAATACGAATACTTGATTAAAAGGAGTCATTAATTTTACCTTCTAATTTTCATTTTCTCCTTGAACTCAATAAAGAACAGACAAAAAATTTACGATCAATTTTAAGCGCATGAAGAGATCACCCCCAATCAGTAGTAATGCTCATTAATGTCTCGTTAACAGTATTCAAACAATGCATTTACGACCATTAATTCGACGCGTATCCTGTAATTCTAATTTTAAAAAGAGGAAAGCTTAATTTAATTGTTTTAAGATAATTTAATAACTCCGAAAGGGAATAAATTAATATTCATTTATTTATTATATTTATGGCCTCGCTGTAAAAAATAATAAATGGGAATGATCGACCACTTACTTTCACTTTACGCCGTTAGTATTAAATGGACTATTGTCTTAATCAAAAGTAATTAAGATTTAAATGAAATTTCCTCTATAATACACAATGTTTAATAGACTATTACATAAACCATTAATTATACAAACAAATTTTTACTCGAATACACGAAAGAAAAGATAAATTTTCTCACAAACGCATAAACGGGGTGAGCTCTAAAAACGATCCTACCTACCCTTTCTTAGCTACCTGGACTTCATCAACCTGATGGCTTACGACTTCCACGGCAAGTGGGAGCGCGAGACGGGCCACAATGCGCCGCTCTACGCCTCGTCCCTGGACTCGGAGTGGCAGAAGCAGCTGAGCGTGGACAACGCCGCCACGATGTGGGTGAGGCTGGGCGCGCCCAAGGAGAAGATGATCATCGGCATGCCGACCTACGGCCGGTCCTTCACTCTCTCGAACCCGACCAGCTACAAGGTCCACTCGCCCGCCAGCGGCGGCGGCAAAGCCGGCGAGTACACCAAGGAGTCCGGATTTCTCGCCTACTACGAGGTGAGACTAGATCGATTTTATTACGCTGTTTCGTGGCTGAGAAAGTCTACTTTCTTAGGGAGAATTGATAAAGTTTTTTTTTCATTCTTTATTTCAACGTTTTCTCGAAAATTACCTGCTACCAGAAACCTCTGTATTAAATCGCAGAAATCTCACCTCTAACAAAGTTTCATTACTCGCTTTACTACCTTTTAAGATTTTAGTTACAATTATTAATGTTTCCATATTTAAGAAACCAAAATCATAAAATATTTGATTCGAGATTATACGTCATTATGAAAACCACCTTCGGTTTTTAAGATAATTTTAAAATTCATCCGTTTCTAAACTTTCTCCGCACTAAATACATTGTAATAATCTTAATGCTTAACGACTGCACAGATAGAACCATGAAAAAGTTTATATAAAAGCAACCTAGATTGTTCCTCGTTGTTTTATTAATGTACAATTAAAATTTCATATCTAAATTTGCATATTGCAAAACTTTCAACTACTATACAGGAATTTTAATGCCAGCGCGCTTAAAGAACTAATATTTCTTCATAATAAAAGCAACCATAAAAATCCAGACCGCTCGGGCTTACCATTTAAAAAAACAGCGCGCACAGCTACCGCCGCGGAAACGAATTCAGAACCCGTTCACGTCGATATAAAAACGTATTCAAGAGGCAATAAATCAGCCGACACATCGACAAATTTCCCCTGGCGCTTGAAACACACTGTAAAAGCGCTAAAAACAGAAACACCGCTCGGCTTGCAGATCTGCGAGATGCTGCTGAACGGCGCCGCCTACATCTGGGACGACGAGATGAAAGTGCCGTACCTCGTGCAGCACGACCAGTGGGTCGGCTTTGACGACGAGAGATCCATCAGAAACAAGATGCGATGGCTCAAGGATAAAGGATACGGAGGTAATGCGGCCCCGCATCGCGCGGCTTGCGTAATTTTTGCCGCGGAAAACGCGGAGAAGCTGAGGCCGTTTCGATTTTAATTTCCCACTCCGGTTCGGGCTGCTAACGTCTTCCTCCTCTGCACGAAGCGGCGGATTGTGAAATTTTCTATTACAAGTTTAAGCTTTGCGCTTATTTATCGTATTGTTTACTCTTTTGCGCCGTTTTAACAGTGCTGAAAATTTAAGGAAGAAACAGATTAATAATACTCATCTAAATATTTCATGCGAAGTTCAAGTAATTCAGAGAAACTATATTGAGAAGCTCGATGCTCGATCTATGAAAAGCATTCGAGAAACGTCAGGGAAAAGAGGTCCTAACACCCGGCTCTGCTTCAGGTGCCATGGTGTGGACCGTGGACATGGACGACTTCAACGGAACGGT
The DNA here is from genome assembly GCA_900474335.1 of Ormyrus nitidulus. Taxonomy (NCBI): domain Eukaryota; kingdom Metazoa; phylum Arthropoda; class Insecta; order Hymenoptera; family Ormyridae; genus Ormyrus; species Ormyrus nitidulus. The sequence goes on from UCOL01000508.1 coordinate 48,419, forward strand.
GTGCGGTAGCGGCGTCAAATACCCGCTGATCGGAGCGATGCGCGAGGAGTTGCGCGGCATCTCCCGCGGTAGCAACGCCAAGGACGTCGACTGGAGCTCCGTGGCGACGACCATCACCGAGGTAATCGTCAAGAAACCCGAGCCCTACAAGATCCCCGTCTCCGAGGTGCTCACCAAGGCCAAGAAGATCGCCAAGCCCACCACGCAGCTCGTCGTCAGCTCGCCGTCAAGAGGTGAGTTGGTTCTTTTTTTTTTGGCTCTGGCTCTGGAATTCCGAGTAGTTCGATAAATTCACTCGCTTCTAACGTCGCGCGGTTAACGTTATTTTTGTTGATTACTTATTTAGGTGTTAATTTTTGTTGATATCTAATGTGCTTTCAGATTGCTTATTTCATGAAGGGTATAAATATATAAGTAAAAATGTGATTGTTTAAATCGCAAGAAAAACGCGAGATTAAATTAATCATATACTCATACAAATGATCCAAGCTAAAACTCTGCAACAGTCTTCAATAAATATTATTGAGGTCTAAAAGCTTTTGCTTTGTCTTACAAAAATTATAATTTCATAATTCATATTGTTAATTATTTGAATGGAATTCATTTTGTGGGAAGTTTGTAAGAAATTACAAGTAGTGCATTAAAATGCAATCCTAAATAGTTGCAAGCAGAAAACCAGACTGTATCATTCAGCAAAGATAGCATTTCAGTGATTCAATTTATGACGATTTGCAATTATTTATAAAAAAAAAAAAAAACTAATCGCTCTAAACTTGTAACTCCATTGCAGAACGCGAGCCGCAAACGATCTGCTACCTGACGAACTGGTCGCACAAGCGGCCGGGCACCGGGAAATTCATGCCGGAGGACATCGACCCGCAGCTCTGCACCCACGTCATCTACGCGTTCGCCACCCTGAAGAACCATCTGCTCTCGGAGGGCAGCGAGAAGGACGGCGAGATGTACGAGAAGCTGATCGCTCTGCGCGAGAAGAATCCCGACGTTAAGGTAACGCCGCGTTCATTACGAGAAAGCCCCGTTTGTCGCGCGCGCCTACCGAGGTAATAAACCCCCGAGCCGTTTGCCGCTCGGGAGAAAGTTGAAAAATTGCAGCCGATGCATTGCGAAGTAATGGTAGGATATCCGAATGCATATATGAATTAGAAGTCGGATCTTTTCACTCGAGCGCGCTTCTCGTATCAGTTATTCGTGCACTCGTTTCTGCGACTATCGAGTGGAATCGCATTAGTATATATATATATGTATATTTCCTTGAAATGAAACGTTTGATATCGAACGGTTTGTAGGTTGTCTCTGGTGGAGATAATAATTTCGGGCATATATTTTTAGATTCTATTGGCCATCGGCGGATGGGCTTTCGGCTCGACGCCTTTCAAAGAACTCACCAGCAACACTTTCCGCATGAACCAATTCGTTTACGAGGCCATCGAGTTCCTTCGTGAATACAAATTCGATGGACTGGATGTCGACTGGGAGTATCCACGGTAATATAATGTGCTCCAAATTTCTTTCCAGTAAACTCTCTTTCAGTCTTGTTACCGCACTGCAAAGCGAGATTTTATTTTTTCTCCCTAAAACTAATGTAAAAATACTGATTCATGTTTCAGAGGTGCCGACGACCGCACTGCTTACGTTAATCTTCTGAAAGAGCTCAGAATGGCTTTCGAAGGAGAAGCAAAGAGCTCAGGTCAGCCCAAGCTTATCCTTTCGGCTGCTGTTCCTGCCAGCTTTGAAGCTATTGCTGCTGGGTAAGTATTGCTAATAAAAATTAAGAAAAGAAAAAATTAGCGGTTTCTACTAATTGCGGCAGTAAACCCAGAATATGAATGGCCATTTGAGTGGCTAGTAAAAAACAGTTCGAAAAAAATCTCAAAAACGATTAGCATTCGATCTAAATTTGATTAATGCTTTTTTTTCCCAGATACGACGTACCCGAGATTTCTAAATACTTGGACTTTATAAATGTCATGACTTACGACTTTCACGGACAATGGGAGAGGCAGGTGGGGCACAACAGTCCCCTGTACCCACTAGAAAGTGCTACTAGTTATCAAAAGAAACTCACCGTGGTAAGCGTTTTCTCTAATTTGTATAAAAATAGTCAAAGAAAAAAGAGGGACACTTCCCGCCGCGCTTATTCAAATCGCTTGATTTATTGACTTTTCGTAAAAACTTCTCTCCGCGAGCCGTTAAATTATTAGATTTACGAGGATTCTCGGCTCGTGTAAGCGAAGTGCGTCGAGAACTCGGATAACCGCGGAACTATAAGCACGAAGCAGCTCCTGCATATAATCGCGGTTTCGCCGCGAGGCGGAGCTCTCGTAAAACCAATATTCTATAGCAACCTGAGATTAGTATTCTCGCTGAACACTAATTAGAGGCTGCTTTCGATTAAAATTTTCGCCAATTTTTACCTATTACAAACAAAATTATTTCCGTCGTAATACGACTGATGCATAAAATATTCTCGGAGACGATTGTGCTCGCGGGGCTGCGCAAATACATAAAACAAGAGCGAGGATAAGAGGTTATGAAAAAAAATGCAAATTTGCGCAGGACTACAGCGCCCGCGAGTGGGTTAAACAAGGAGCGCCAAAGGAGAAGCTGATGATCGGAATGCCGACTTACGGAAGGTCCTTCACTCTCGTCGACAAGACGAAATTCGACATCGGTGCCCCTGCTTCCGGCGGCGGCGCGGCCGGAAATTTCACGAACGAGCCCGGATTCCTTTCTTATTACGAGGTAATCATTTATTTGTTTACTAACTCATTAGCTTCGTAGATTTAAAAGAATTTAACTTTTTTTTTTTAATTTTGTGGGAATGTAAATAATTAGCTGAAATAAATACTTTCAGGTTTGCAGTTTCCTTAATGAAGATAACACGACATTGGTGTGGGACAGCGAACAACAAGTTCCATTCGCGTACAGAGAAGACCAGTGGGTTGGTTTTGATGACGAAAGAAGTCTTATCAACAAGGTAAGCATTATAATAATATTAAATAAAAACTCCCTTTGCTTTTATCTGAATCAGTCATAATTATAAACGTTTTACGTAACTTTCATGTAGATATAAAAAAGTCAGTTCTAAATTTTAAGTAGCCCTAAAATTGAAATTCGAATTACATATAATCAACCGAAAACATTATTTGGCTGTAGATGAACTGGCTGAAGGAGGAAGGCTTCGGAGGTATTATGATCTGGTCGGTAGACATGGATGACTTCAAAGGATCCTGCGGTAACGGTAAATACCCACTAATTAAAGCAATGAAGAAGGAACTACTGAGCTACTCCGTCAAGCTTGAGTACGATGGCCCGTACGAGAACAACGTGCGCGGCGGAAAATACACCACCAAAGACCGTAAGTCTCTTAATTCACTTGCTCGTTAATTCCTTCTTAGGGTAATTTAATTGATGTCAGTTATTAAATTGTTCTAGTTCTGTTAAGTGTTATGTAAAAAATGGGTAAAATGGGTATTATTCTTTAACAAAATGCTCATTTATTCATATGCACGCAATTCCTGAAATTCTACACATAATTTTTTTACTATATATGTATGTGTATAACAAACACTCTTACAAAACAATTTATATTTCGAGGAATATTCTATAAATGACATATAAAGTTAATTAAATAAAAATTATAATAGCATTTTTTTATTAACATTTATTATGAAAAGTGTAGAATAAAAAGATCTGAAGAACAGTCGAGATTTCAAACGGACACGAATATGTTCGATCAATTCCAATTATAGTACAAAGTATTCTAAAAAAGATTTGTGCTTTCATTTGAACACTTTCCTAATCTTATTTACAGATTATTAGCATGATGCATTTTTAAAAGTCATTGTACGTGTTGCAGATATTCTGTGTAAAAGAAAATTTAACATCAATCAAAAGAAGTCGCCGTTATTTACAAATACAAATAAATTTTACTAAAAGTTAACGTTTACCAATAATCCAACAAAAATCTAATCTCTTGGTTTAAATTTCAACGAAAAATCTAAAGATACTCTCTATATATGATTCTATTCGTAATACAATATTGTTTCAGAATACCATATAAGATACGCAAATATATTTAGATGCAATACAATTCAATAATTCAATTCACTGTTCGCCGACTAAAAAAACTGTTGGCGCGCTTAAAAAGTTTCTCCCAACACTAAGAGAATCCCCTAATGTCGAACCTTCCGCTTCCAGCTAACGAGGTGACGTGCGACGAGGAGGACAACCACATCTCGTACCACCCGGACAAGAACGACTGCACGATGTACTACATGTGCGAGGGCGAGCGCAAGCACCACATGCCCTGCCCGGTGAACCTGGTCTTCAACCCGAACGAGAACGTCTGCGACTGGCCGGAGAACGTCGAGGGCTGCTTGCAGCACACGCAGGCGCCGCCCGTCTGAGCGACTTGGAATCACTGCAGGCTGACACCTCCTCCTCCCCCCAATTTCATGTCGCGGCCCTCCGCTCGAAACGATCCGTTGTCGACGCGAATGCGAGTGCGCGTGTGTGTGCCGAGGCCCTCGCGGACGGATTCTTTCGACCGGAAGCCTTAATCTTTTTTTTTTTTTTTTTTTGTTTAACGAACGAAGAATAATACAAGTATCGAGCTAGATTTTCTGAAGATTACGCGACTTTACATATTTATTGAACTAAACAAATCCTAGTAGCGAGCAGTAGGAGAGGGGAGGAAAGGGAAGCGCTTAGCGGAAATGAAGAGCGAAGCACGCATTATATCCGGTTGAAAAAGCAGTCTCTCGCTAAAATGCTAGATTTCAGGCCTAGTTGAAAAACGAAAAATCCTTCCTCTTCGCAGTCAGCCTTCACTGTCGGATCGAGCTCTAATACATATGCCGGCTAAAAGAGAGCAAAGCGGCTACCGGGCCAGCAGAGCGAGGGCCGCTGCGACGGCCAACGCGGCGGAGGCGACGGCCCTGCCGGGCGCGGCGCTGAGCGCGGACGCCTGGCAGGCGGTGTTCGGGGCGCCGAGGTTCAGCAGGGCCCGATCCGAGGAGTAGAGCTGGGTCGTCTCCGTGCAGACCGCCCTGCCCGCTATGGTCCTCAGCTGGCGAGCGTCCGACTGCGAGGCCGTGTGGATCTGCCGGGACTCGCGCAGCCAGCGACGCAGCCACAGGGACAGCCAGGCGATCTCGCAGTCGCACTCGAGCGGGTTGCCCGACAGCTGCAGCCCCCCTGAAAATACAGATTTTATATTTTATACACTTGTTTCTTTTTCCGATTGGACGGCTCGTTGTTGGTTTTCGTTCGGACCGGCTGGAAATTTTGGTCATTATTTTCGGATGTAAAAGGCTTGGAAAGAATTATTGGGAGAGCTCTTGTTGATGGAGGAAAATTTGTTATAAAAAGACGTTATCATTTTTTTAGAGCATATGCTTTGTACGGCTGTATAGATTGTTTTTTTTTTTTTTTTTTTTTAAGGACTCATTTTCTAACGGAAAAAGTTCTTTATTCGGAAGTCGTTCAATTGTTAATTTTTTAGAATTTAATCAGCGTACTAATTAATGGTAGAAGCGCTGACGAGGAACTTGTCAGTAATTTTTATATCCCGGTTAAGATACGAAAATTCTTATAAGAAACTCAGTTGCGATTGTAATTTCTATATTACTCTTAGAATTAAGGTAAATTACGAGATAATTGGCGAGATTATTATTGCGGACATTCGAGTGTCCATCTTGTAATATGTAAACTATAAACACGCGTTACCTGTATGATAGTTAATTAGCACTGTAAAATATATCGAGGCGTAATAACAATGTATGAAAACTTATTTACGAATTCTCTAAAACAGCGACCTTTTTATTACATTGTAAAGAGAGAGAACGAGAAAGCTTTGTACAAGGATCAAACATTAAATGTTTTGGAATAAAAGGAGTGTACATGTAAATCTGCTTCTTCCTTCATTAAATCATATTGAAAAATAATATTTTTTTAATAAAAACTAATTGTTCCCCTTTTAAAATAAAAATTTACATAAAAGCAACATTATTTAGAAAATAAAAAGCTATATAAAATTAAAATTTTATCAAAAGCTAGTTCCATACAAGACGAATGATTATGAAAGCAAGGCTCAATACCAATGAGCAGATAAAAAATGTCCAGCCCACCTGAAACCATATTAGTCCCAACAGTCTCCCAGGACAAGTTCCCGTAGATGACCGAGGGGCTGAGCTCGTTGATGTGATTATTTCTGAGATCGAGGGTGAGCTGGGACATGCGCTTGGTGAGCGAGAGGAAGATGTCAGACTGGAACCTCTGCACCTGCGTGTCCCTTATCCTGAGGACGAGCTCGGCCCCTTCGATGGTGGCAAAGGCGTCCGCGGCGATGTAGCGCAGGTTGCGTCCGGTGATGCTGAGCTCGCGCAGCTGCTTCGAGAAGGCGTGATGCAGCTGATCGGTCAGCCGGGGCTCGATCACCTGGATCTCGGCGACGCGCAGCGGCAGACCCGCGAGGAAGTCGCGCAGACGGAATCCGTGCATCTCCGGCCAGGTCTGCGTGCGCAGGTTCTTCAGGTAGCTCAGCGACTTCAGGCAGTCCTTGTCCACCAGGCGGGTTCGGTTCAGATCGCGGATGTTCAGCGTCTCCAAACGGGGATAGCCTGCGAATGTGTCTCTCGACAGGTCCTGCGATGGCCGAGGTAGATTATTGCGCTGCTCTTTTTAAATGATTTTGGTAATTAAAAAGCTAGCCTCACCTTTATTGGGTTTCCCGAGACGTCCAGCTCTCTCAGCAAACTCAGCCTGAAGCCGTTTATGGAGGTCAATGAGTTATTCGTCAAGAGGAGAACCTTAAGTGTATCCAAGTACTGCAGCTCATTCTCTTGAATAGAATCAATATTGTTGTACGAGAGATCCAGGTAATTCAATGAACTCAGCAGCAGGTAAGGAATGTTTTTTAATCCACAATTGGCCAAACTGAGCTGTCGCAAATCGGGAAGGTAATGGAAGACTTCCTTGAAATTGGCTCGCAGATAATTTTGCGAAATATTCAATGAGAGCAGCTTCGCAAGTGAGATGAACGAATTGTCCGGCAAAATTTGCACTCGATTTCTGGCAAGATTCGACGAGGTCACTTGCGAAGTAGGAAAGGACGTGGCGTCGAGGTGCTCGATAAAATTTTCCGACAAATCGATGCTCCTAAAGTTAAAACCATTAATAAATCAATAAAAAAGAAATATTGCTCCGAGAGTGTTATCGAATGCATACCGTAAAGTGTAATCGACATCGAGGAAGGTCGCAGAAGGCACGACAGTGAACTTGTTGCGGCTGAGGTCGAGGATCTCGAGTCTGGTGCCAGTGAAGACGTCGCGGGTCAGAGAGCGAAGTCGATTGCGCGACAGATTGAGCACTCGAAGATTGCGCAAGTGCCGAAACTGCTCGTTGTTCAATTGTGCCAGCAAATTGCCCGACAGGTCGAGCTGCTGCAGCGATGCCAAGCCGTTGAAGCTCTGCTTGCGCAAGGATTCGATGCGATTGTCCCGCAGGTTCAACGTGTCCAGGAAGTCCAAGGCAAATGTACCTTTTGCATAAATAATTATCTCAACCCTATTGATCTCTCGAATTCCAATGAATGGCTAAGGCGGATAAAAACTTTGTACAGTAGTTTGATCATAGACTGTAGAAATTAAATTGCCAATTAATCTGTAATATTGTGATTTTGATTAAAAAATTATTTCCGTATTAAAAAACTTGATAAGAGGATTTCTTTTTTCAATAAGCTAATTAAACGAAAGTTAATTGCAATTGTACAAGCAAATCTATCAGTCAACTAAATGCATTTAAAAATAACTATATTATAACAAATATTTATATAATTTCAATAAAAAATTTTAATACGCAAAATAAATTATTTCCATAAAATGAAACGATAATTTTATGAAAAAATTTCTCAAAGCGAGTTCATGCATAATTAAAAATAAAATAAAATTGATAATAAAGAAAATACCTGGCTCAATAGACATTAAATGGTTGCTTTGCAAATTTATGGATCGCAAGTTGGGCGTGTTGGCGAAGACGTCGGCCGAAAGGTGAGTGAGGTTGTTAAAGCCGATATCAAGGCGCGTTAAATTTATGGTCGAAATGCTCGGAGTCAGAGTCGAAATTGAGTTGTAGGACACATTCAGCGTGAAATCGGGACCTCCGCTGCGTTGGTTGATTAAAATATATGGTTCGATTAAAGCGAGAATGTACCATTAAAAAATCCACGCTTAATGAGTAGTTGAAAAAGTCAGGAACTGTATAAAAGCGTCGAAATTAGTTCGTCGTTAAGCAAGAAGAGTCGCGCTGACTGACGAAAGTGCAAAGTTTGTTTTGTAGAATTTGGGGAAAATAAATGTCATTAAAAGCGTTTTTATGATGCTAACCAGTTCCTTAGCCTACATAAATATAAATACTTTTTCTTTTCTTAAGATTCGACGCCACTCGAAGAAGGCAAAAAACTTTTCCGAAACGACATTCCATTAAACTGTTTTTAAATAAAAATGCCTTCATCCACCCTCCTTCCTGAGCTTTTTCAACGAACAAATGAGCGCACAAACCTACCTGTCCGCGAATGCATTAAAGTTCAACACAGTCAGCTTATTAAACTCCAGATGCAAAAACCTGAGCTCGTAAAGACCGCCGAACGCTAAGGTATCGACGGCGGATATCCTATTATTCGCCAGGGAGACCGTAACCAATCTGGGACAGTCCCTGATGGAGTCGGGAGCCAATGCCCTGATCTTGTTCCCGGTGAGATCCAGGGCCCTCAGCTCCGTGAGATTGTGAAAGGTGGCCTCGGGTATGCTCTCGAGGAAGTTGTAGCCGAGCTTGACGTCGCGCAGCTCGCCGTGCACGTCCGCGAGGAATATGCGCTCCGGCAGGTAGTGCAGCCGGTTCGACTCGAGGTTCACGTAGCGGAGGCGCTGGAACGAGTAGAAGGCCGTAGTCTCGATCGTGTGGAAGTTGTTGTTGTCGAGGACCAGCCAGAGGAGGGCGGCCAGCGGCCGGAGGGCTCGCTGGGGGAACTGGTCCGTGGAGAAGGCGAAGCTCAGCTCCAGGATCTCCAGGCTGTCCTCCAGACCGACGAACGCGTCGTCCGCGATGTCCGCCAGGTGGTTGAACGACAGACTTAGTTCCTTTAGCTTGCTCGCGCCTGCGTTTAGAAAAGGTTTCGAGGAATTTTCAATGTTTATGCGGACACAGTTGAGTAAAGCTCGAAGACTTTTGGTTGGAAAAATTTTATTTCAAATTCATTTGAAAACAGTACGCGTCATTTTAGTTTTAAAATTTAAACTCTGTACCAACTTTTATTTTAAATGTTGTTTTCGATATAATATTCTTAAACTCAGCAATACAATTGAAGTGACGAACCTCGGAATGTCTGGGACTTGAGCTGGGTAAGAATGTTATTCCTGAGCAGTAAAATCTCCAGGCTCGCTGCCCAGTCGAAATCCCCGGGCTCGACCCTGTAAATCTTGTTGTATCCAAGATTCAGGTGGAGCAGGTTCGAGCAGCCGAGGAGAGCATTCACCGGTACGGCCTCGAAGTTGTTGGTCGCGAGGGAGAGGGCCTTGAGCTCCGCCCCGAACTCGGCGAAGCTGTCGTTCTGCAGCTCGCGGACGGCGTTGTTGGCGAGGTACAGGTAGGCGAGCCTGCGCAACGTGCTCACGGCGGCCGGCAGCGCCGAGAGCTCGTTGTTCTCCAGGTTCAGGTACTCGAGGCTGTCCTCTAGGCCGTCGAACGTCCCGATGTCCATTTCGCGAATGCCGTTCGACATCAAGTGGATGCGCTTCACCCTCGTGAATGAGAACGTGCCCTTCTCCAGGATTGACAGGCGGTTTCCTGGGAGCAATGGGACATTGGAATTCATGCTTTTGTTTAATGTTTATTTCTAGAAAATTTCTTAACTCTGCATGGCTGTTATTTCTTACTATGTAATAGAAGAATGAATATGCTATTCAGTACAGATATAATAATATCATTTTATATATCATTCCATTTTTCCTTTTAAACTTACGCGGTACCTCTGCATTGCGTCAAAACACGCGTAACTTTTTTTCATCTCTCAAAAATTCATCGGCCAAGTGCCAATGAATTGACAGCGATTCTTTCCTTAATCACTGTAACTTGCAGTAAACACCCTTTTTCAAAAAATCTACAAAATACGTTCATCTCTAATAAAAACTAATGAATTATAAACATTCATAAAAATGAATGCTTCTTTTTGCTTTGCAATTACTAAACTAGTTGTACAAAATTAATTTACACAAGAATCGATATGAAGTTATGATTGAATTGTAAAAGTGCACTTGATCCGCATTCAAGAATTTGCTAATTTTATAGCAACCTGGATTATTTTACTATTATTAATTATCTTACTATTACCACATTCTTACCCGACAAATTGAGATCTTTGATAAAAACACTCTTGTTCATAGAGCCAGAATAAGTAATGCTCTGAATCATATTCTCGCTGAGGTCGATCATCTCCAAATTCTGGCTCTTGAAATCCGGCAGCTCGAGGTGTCTGATCTCGTTGCCCCTCAAATACAACCAGGTGAGATCCCTCAAGCTCGCCAAGCTCCCCGGCAGCTCCTTCAGCAAGTTCGTGTTCAAGCTGAGCGTGACGATGTTGGGCGGCAGGGAGCTCTCCTGCAGCTCGACGATGTTGTTATTGTCCAAGTTGAGCCAGACGAGGGCCTCGAAGGTGGAGAAGCTCCTGGGCACGGTGGCGATGGAATTGTCGCCGAAAAAGGCGTTTGAAAGTGTGTCGCTCACGTAACCCCAGTCGCCCGCCAATGTCGTCAGATGATTGCTGCCGAAACGAAAAGGAACAGCGCGCCGGATTATCGCCGGACCACGCCCGTAATTACTGTTTGCATGCCGCGGCAATGGTAATTTGACGCTTCGCGCGGCGCACCGCCGGAAGGGAGGAGCGCCGGAACGCGAAGCTTATACGCATACTTTCATTTTTCGCCGCGCCGCCGCGAAACGAGACGAGGGCTTTTTTTTCTCGAGCCGTTCCGCCACCCGGTCAATTAGCAACGAATGTCTCTCTCTCTCTCTCTCTCTTGACAGTTTTTGCTTTGTTTTTCGTTTTGCATGTAATTTGAGAAAACTTTTTTCAGAATTCATTTAGAAAGCAAGAGTCGATGCGAAATCTCTTTTTCGCAGAAATTTAAGCGTCGAGACGGTTTTTAAACATTTTCAATCATCGACCGGGTGATCCTTTTCTTCCTATATATAAAGAATGAAAACAAGATTTTTTTTTTCAACAATTTCTTCAAGGAAAAATAACGAGCAAGCGGCGCTGTACGGCTTCAGCTTTGATTCTGAATCCTTTCGCGGTTATTACAATATACCCGTAGCGTCAGTTCGGGCGCGACGAAGCGGAAAAAATATATCACACGTGAGAAAGTGTACCCGCAGCACCTTTTAATGCGTCGCCTGAGATCGGTTACTCGCGGGGCGTATGTATATAATAACTTTATTGAAGCCGAAGGATGGGAGGCGTTTCACCCCGCGAACTGTGATTAAAAAACTCTTTGCTCGTTTTCTTGTTTGTCTTTCGCTTCGAGATACGACTGGCCTCTCGTTTTAATTAGGGTTTTTATAATGCCGACAGATTGAAGGGCAGTACTTTTGAGCGAAAATGAAATTTTAAGAACTTCATCCGATATGTAAAATTCAAGTTGATAATAATAATAGTAGAATTCTGCACAATGTAAGCATCTCAGATAATTGAATATTTTATAGAAATTTGACGCGTTTCTTTTATGCATGATATTCGATTTATTTTATACAATTTATTTTATCTATGCAAATATTTAACTTATGATATTGGTTGAGTGGAATGAGGTGTTAAATAAAAGACTCTTGTGTCTAACAACAATATCCTTAGATATAAACGTCTCTATTAATACACTTTTGTACATTCAGAGAGAGAGAGCGCGAGTTACAAGGTACGTTAGTTCAGTTCGGCGTACCGTCGAACCGTACTATAACTGTCGATTACAAATAATCTATAGTAACTATCCCAGGCTACTACGCTAGACAATAGAATATATTTAATACACGGGAGTTATTTAAATTTTAATTAATAACGCTTAAATTACAACAACTTACACTGAGAGAAAAAAAGAAGTAAAAATTACTATTCTGTATCGTAACTTGAAATATGAGAAGAAAAAAAAAGATTTTTACAAAACTGAATAGTAAATATTAAAGTCGAAAATTGTAGATAGGAGAAGAAAAATAATATTTACTATTCATGAATAGTAAATATTATTTTTTCGACTTTAAATTTACTATTCAAGTAGTAAAAATCTTTTTTTTTCTTCTCAAATTACGATACAGAATAGTAATTTTTACTCCTTTTTTTCTCTCAGTGTATTCATAGGTAATATTAAACTTTTCATTGAATGTCAAAAACTCCCACAACCAAGGATGAAAATAACAATACGATAAACACTCCAAACTCTCCGATCCCCAAACCCAAAAGTCAGCAAAAGCACTTGAATACTCCCGACCGCGGGCGACGAGTACCGGAAATGTAAGAGTAGACTGCGCGCGTCTGGCTTAGAACAGCGAGATGACTCCGTGCTCGCAGAAAGAGACGGAGAGAGAGATAGAGATTATCTTGGGATCTCGCGAGCAGCGTGGGTCGTTCGTCTCGCCTTTGTTTGCCCTGCGACTCGTCTCCCGTTTTGCCGTCCTTTATGTTAAAATGATGAATCGAGCCTTTTTTGTAAGCACTCGCGAGGGAGAGAGAGAGAGAGAGAGAGAGAGAGAGAGAGAGAGAGAGTCGTAATTGTTTAATAAAGTAAGCACGAGTTGGCCGCTCGGTCATTTGACGTTAAGGGGATCGTCAATTTCCTGCGATAATGTTTACTTTCGCAGCTCTTATGTAATTCAAGAGCGTTTCGCACGTTTATTAATTAGATGGAATATTAATTATTGTTTGCATTTATTCGAAGTTGCATACACCTATATTAGTGTCTCGAACGCTTGAATTATTAAGCCGATATGATTGGAGTTCTGTCAGATAAGTAGTTTTAGCTGCTTAGTATCAATGGGCGCGGTGACTTACATAGTTTGATGCGTGACTGCTATCGTTTTTTATTGCTGTTTGTCTCTCAAGCACTTTATAATGATGTGCGAGAGGCCAAGAGGATATAGCTTGAGTGCTTGTATTAATGGAATGTGATATAATGATTTACATAGAGTCCACCTATCGAATAAATGAGCTACTTCTTGCGCAATCTAGATCTCCCAAATAATGGAAGTGTCAACTGCGAGGTTTTAGTTTCTATTTGGATTATTTATTGTACAAATCTAAGTTACAATAATTAGTAAACAATAATTAAATTTATAGTAAGAGCTAGTAAAGTATCATCAATTTTTTTATAGAGTACCGTAAAATTTAGTTACATTTATATCAACATAATATTTTACTTAAGACATAACTTACTATACATATGCGAGAGTTAAAAAGTAGATTATAGTTTACTTCTTTTAATATATACTAAATATTATATTTAACTGTTACCTCTATTTAGCAGTATTTTTTCCACAGCGCAGTAGCTAATAACAGCACAGACCTTCATTTATTTTTAACTGCCATAACTCCCAAAATCTACTAATAACCGTAGCACAATGCACCAAATCCCCGCAGTAAAATTCCAATAATTACGACGCATAATTCGTCCTGTCCTGACCCAGTCGTGCGCTCCGCCTTCGTCCAGAGCAGCATTCGTCACGATCTCAAAACGAGGGGGGAGGCACCTCATCGGTTCGTAATTACCCGTGACATTTTTCGGCCGTTCATCCCGACGGCGTTAACGGGCGAATTAATATCGGCGCTCCCTCCTCCCCCTCGTATATACCTGCTAATTTCCCCGAGTGTGGGTAGACCGCGAGGGTACGAGCTACTATATTGTCGCCCCCCCCCCACCC
>UCOL01000509.1:0-61964 GCA_900474335.1 Ormyrus nitidulus
CCTCCCCCCCCCCCCCCTCTCCTCATCCGTCTTTATCTATCGACTTTTGCCAGAAGACCCTTCGAGGCATACACCTCTCCCTCTCCCTTTCAATGTCGGAGCGCAGATGCAGAAATGTTTTATGAGCGAACCTGCGCCGCTGACGTGAGTATATATCGATTGTTCGGGTCGGCGCGCGTATTAAACGGTATCAGAGCGAGGACGTTGCCTACGACTTCTCCGAACGCTTTGAAGTCGAAGCGAGTGTTTTTTCGCCAGTTTTTTAGCCAGCAGCGAGGGCGAGGGATTTGAATATAATCGTCGGAGTCGTGACGCGCCGATGGGTATGGAGAAAGAAATGCAGATTTCTCTGCTATACGTATTCCACTTTTAGTTGAAAATGCAGCGCGTTCAACATTTCAAATAAAATGTTTTTTCTCACTTTTGTCATACTCCAAAACTGATATGAAAAATACTTTTCTATCAATAAAATACGAGATGATTTCTATTTTAATGTTAAGCACAAAACAGTTAACGGAAGCCTTAGTCCTAAAATAGAGTTATCTGAATCGATTGTGTTCGACAACTGCCTTCGCGAGAGCCTCAGGTAAATTGCATCCGACATTGAACTTGGCGAGTGTTTTAGACCAAAACCGATAAGACAGATCCCAGTGAGCCGCAAAATCGTAATTGAAACAGAACATCGAGCGGAGCCTTGTTCCTATTTCCACTCCATCCCTCATCGAGGGCCGCTCGTCAATTCCGGGGCACTTAGACGTTCATCTTCCTCGGCCACAAGGCGGCATTGTCATCCTCCGTCCGGCAGCCCGGCGTTTGCAGCGCCCGACGAACTTTGTGTATATACGGTCAACTCGTAAGAGGTTGACAACCGGCGCTCCGCTGCCGCCGCCGCCGCCGCCGCCGCCGTTGCTGCCCAGGTAATTGGAAACGGAAAACAAAGTACGACCAGTACGTGTCCATGGCAACGCCCCAACGGCAGCGCAGCATCTCCCTTATCTGCGCTGCTCCCTGCGCCTAGTTAGAGACCTCGCGATGAAGTGGAATGTCTTCCTTAAGTATCAATGCGGCCTTTAGTTATGCGATCATTACGGCTCTAAATGTTTCCCGAGTTTGATTTATTATTAGAGGTCTTTTCCTGGCGGAAGAAATTCTTTCAAATAATTCAGAGGGGAGGCTGGTGTAAACTGCCGCGAATTATAGGAGGTGGATGTTATAGACTCCTCTCCGGCCGTAATGCATTCGCCAAGTTCACACCTGCGCATTACATTTTTCATGAATACGCTCAACTTTTTTTTTACGCCGCGAGTTTCCAACTGCCGTAATAGACCAGAGCCCGAGCGATGCATTAAATTCAGACTAAAATTAACTCCGGCGCTGAATTGTCCCATTTTATATCTGTCAAAGCGCCTTTCTTTTCACCCCTCTTCCTCCTTCGCGCCTCGATCTTCGTTATCCCGCTCGTAAAACGCACGCGACAGTGGCCGCCTTGGCTTCTGAACTTTCTCGCGAGGCCTTTTCCCGGGGCGTCGCTGCTGCCGCTGCATTTTTATCGCGGGAGACGGGCTTTTGAGAGCCCGGATTTCAGAGGGCATTAGGCAAACGAAGTCTTCAATCGACGTGCGAAAAGGCTGCTGAGGTTACGGCCTGCACTTTGCCTGCCTTTCTTCGCTCAAGCACTTTTCGTTAATCAATTGTGTTAATGTATATTCGAAAAGAATTTACTGTAAAAGCGTATCCAGACGACGAGGACGAACGTGTTTATGATCGGAAGCACTTCGAAACTTTGCTTTGGTGTAAAGCGAAACTTATCGTATTGCAAATTGTTGAAAATCTTGGATAAAAAGCGAAGAATGTAGAATATGGGGAAATATGTAGCGTATTCATACTACTCTGCAGTGTTACTTTTCGTGAAGGGTTTCAGCGAAATAAAATACTAGTCGAAATTCTCTTTCTCTCTACAAGTCTCATTATAACATTCTACTCGGAAACCCCTCCGAACAAAGTGCCCAAATCCCCAATGCAGTGTCCACAAATGACGGGCCCGCGAACAGCTCTCGGTTCGCATGCGTCCGTCATCGCTTCTTGGATTACCGGGCGATTAGCGCTATGCACACCGACCGACAGAATTCCAAGCGAGCCCACCGGCAGGAAGGATGGCCTGTTGCACCCCGCGCGCGGCTCTGTGTGCCGCGGCCCGATCGATCAGCCGCCGTTTCCGATATCCCCAGCAGCAGCCTCCTCTCATTTCGCTGCACTTGATTTTCGGAGGGACAAAGGCTGGCTGCTGCTTGCTTGCTTGTTCGCGGTCCACTTTGATGGACAGCGTTGAACAATGACTTTAATCTGCCGGGCAGGCGAGGAAAGAATGGTGCTGGCCTCGAAGCGGGGCCGAGTTTATTTCGAATAATAATTAGGGTTCGGTGATTACGTCTTGAAGAGTGATTACATTTCAATTTCTTCTGAAATAATTAGACAGTTTTTTGTTTTACTTTTTGCCTTTTTTATCGACAAAAGTTATTGGGCCATTGAAAACTAAAAAGGGGAAGCTGTAAAAGTTTTAATACTTCAAAAGTTTTATATTCGCCGTAGAAGATTTATCCGAAGTACTTTTTATTGCATAAAAGATCTTCTCAAAGAAATCTTCTCCATTTATTTACTGTATAAATACTCTTTTCGTACTTAATTAATTTTTTCTTGGAATACCGTAATTAGTTATCGTCAACGCATTCAGACAAGTGCTAAACGACGTTGACGTGGTGGAAGAAAATTTCCCAATTATTAATTCGCGTAGTCATTCCGTCGAATTTGAAGGAACTCGGCAACGACCCTTTCAATTACGCCCGCCATTTGAGACGCTCTAAAAATGGCAGCAGCGGCGTTGAGTCGCGCTATAAAAAATCCTTCAATTACCTTTACTGCTTCGGCTTTTATATCCTTCCGCCCTTTTCCTCCTCGCCTCTGAATCATCTCTCTCTCTCTCTCCCTGCGGCCTGTGCGGCATTCAAATGCAGCGGCACAGAAGGAAAGATTCTCCGTATTAAAAGGCAAACGAAGAACAAGCCTGCTGCTGCTGCTGCTACAGCAGAGCTTTGTTTTTGTCCCTAAAGAATGTAGCTCCTCCGTTCGAGTTTAACCGGCGAAAGAAAAAATAATACACGCCACTCGGCGTGCCGTCGTAAACTTATTTACGATACTGGGTTTTCGCTCAGTAGCAGCATAACGGAGAAAGCCTTAAAGTCTTCGGGATTAGGCGACTCGCGGATCTCTCTGTTTATAGCGGCGCCGCGGCAGGAGCGCTCTGTGTTTCTGCTGCGCGGCTAAGGAAGCGGCTCTAATCCATTTGCATATTAATAACGGCGGCCCTCGGATACTATTGCGAATTTCCGCCTCAGACGCCGAGGCGGCGGCACCTTCAACAACCCGCTGGAATTCTGATCGGTATGTAAGCGCGTCTGCCGCCCGGAATTTTTAACAGCTTTTCTTCTTTTCAAGTGTTTTCCTCTGGGTATACGAGAGAATTCCTTGAGGATATTTTCTACGTTTTTTTCAGCGCGGGAGAGAACTGTAAAGAAATGCAATTTTCAGTAGGTTTTGTTCATGTTTATCTTGAATATTCGAGCTTACAAATAGATTCTTTGAAAATATTTACTCTTCATTTAATGACGTTTAAACAATTGATAAACAAACACGGCTAAATACAGATTCGGCGTTTGCTAAACTCGAATGTTTACCAGACAGTTTTTTTAAACAAATTTCTACATAAACACAATACGGAACGTCCTCGTTACAATACCCGCTGCTAATACAATTACGGTATTTCGAATCGTTAAAACAGAAATTCTCTAACCGCAAAAAGTTTTATAACAAAGAACGGGACAAAGCCTCTGCGAAGAAGCCTCTCCAGCTCTCGTGAATCAGAGAATCAATTTTAAAAGAATTAATCAGAATCGCCGCGCGCACCAGGCAATGCATTTCCACTATTGAATGCAGCGTCCCTCCGGGCTATTCTAATTGCGTAGCGCGTGAATCGAATGATGCCCTGACGAACGGAAGTACTTTGTGACGCGTCGCACGTGTGTCTATATACAGACGGAGATCTGCGTCGAGAGACCGGACACCATTAACGCCGTTCCGTCTGCTACGTGCCTTTTTTTTGATCGGCGGGAAACTTCCGAAGCGACAAATGAACGAGATCCTCGCTCCCCCCCTTGCCGAGCGCGAAACAAAGCGACCAAGACGGACGCTGGAGAAGTTTTTAGCAATTTTTATTAAAAAACTTGCTAGTCGCGAGTAGAGTGATGAACTTTTGCGCGCGGAGGGGCAACCTCCTCGTAACTACTTAAACTTGCCGGGCAAGAAGAACCGGGGAGAGAATCTCGCTAAACTAATTAGAAAAATTTCTTTCCCGATAATCAAGTGCCTCTGAATGAATTGTATCGGGGAAAAAGTTGGCCGCCGTTACATTCCAGTTATATCTCAATTTTTACTTCTCGGTTTGCAGATGTAATTAGATTGATGATTTGCAACTGTTTTTCTTCTCATAGAATAAGGATTTACATAATCTTGTAAATTATTAAGAAATAATTAACTTTAAAAAGAAATAATTAACTTAAAATAAGACTATTTGCAAGTTTTCTTTATATTAATGATCTGATGATTATTAAAAAAAAGTCTCGAATTTTTAAAGTTCCAACTATATTACTGTGAAAAAGAGCCTGAAAAATCTCCATATCGACTTCAAAAACTGAATCTCTTCAAAGGATCCTCGAAACTAAAGCCCTGAAGAGAAAGCTCGCCCTTCTCCAGCTCTCTGCCGAAAACACAAAAGCGCAGCGCCACAAAGCGAATCCTTTCGGGCTCAGGAAGCGCAACGCGATCCTCCCCCAATCTTTGCGCATGCGCCCCAGCATCCACCGGCTCTCCCGAGCATCAGATGGCCCTTACATCATAAGCGGCACGTAAGCGAGAATCGTCCTCGGGCCATTACAACTCAAAGCTCAGCTGCTGCCACTGCTGCTGCTTCTGTTGCTGCAGGCGGCGAAATTGCCGTTTGACGGCCGGCGCTTGCCACTTTTCTCCTCCGCCCTTTTTTTTTGCGTGCGCCCTTCGCCCTCTCCGCTCTTCTTCCCCTCTGCCGTTGACAGCCTCCCGCTGATGTATATACGCGGCAGCGCTGCTTCTTCTGCGGGGTGTCGGGGAGCTCGATTTGCAGCAGACGACGCCGGAGCTTTTTCTTCCGAGCGACAAGCTCCTCGCTCGGCTCTTTATCGTTCCTTGCGCCCGGAAATCAATATACAGCTTTGAGGGATATTGAAAGGGTTCAGATTTTATTTCCTTCGAGGGATTTATGCAGTACTTTGACTGCGATTTTCGGGCATTAACGGCTCTCGCTTTTATGCGATCCCTCCCTGATATTGGTTTATGATATTATTTTGTTGACGTTCGAGCTTTTATAAATGTGCATCGCTGCTTTACTCGTGTATTTATACATCCATCAAAGCCTTTCCTTTCACCGTTTATTTTTTCTCGCTAAATAATGATAGCACATTTTCGTTCTTTCGACCAAAAAATCTGGATAAAAATTGAAACTATATTGTGAAGGGAAAACGTTTCGGCAAAATGTAAATTTATCATAAAGATTTGGTATAATTAGAAAAAATACTATTATTTCCCCGATAGAAACTGCTTAAGCGAACTGCGATTTGACCTCTGAAAAGCATAATTACTTCCTTGCGCAAAGAAGTGGAGAAATTATCATTTATTAATTGTCTCCTCTGACGTCAAGTAAAGAAGCATCTCAAGATCCGAAGTTCGCCTTAAATTATATAACAGTATCAGTTGACCGGAAGACCAGCTGCTACTGAAAGGTATACACGAACCATCGTTCTGCCGTCGTGAGCGGCGTCAGATTATTGTTTGCAAAATTAACAAAGCCGGCGTCGGTAAGCGACTAAGCTTTAGGGGCAAAATAAAAATCGAATTTAATAATATACGAGGTTGAGCTTGATCAGGCCGTCTCTCTTTCTCCGCTCTGTCAGTTGTATATCGGGGGGTATTGATCGTAGCTCCGCGCGCCGCCGGCAGCGGCGGCGACGACGACCGATGCGTTATAGCGGTGCCGGACCAATATCGTGAAAGCTGCCGCTGCTGCTGCTGTTCGCGATGTTGAGTGAAAAATTGCCCGGGTAATTCGACGTGTGTGCACCGCCGCCGAGTTTATGCGCGTCCCCGGACGTCCGCATAATGCCGCGCGATTATTCATTCGCGAAGTGACTTTTTTCGGCTCGCGCCGATATAATACCTGACGTTATGCAGCGGACGAACGGCCGGCCGGTTTTTCGGCCGATGGAATGCTGCTGCTTCGCACCTTTTTGCGTGGTTTTGTAGCGTTTTAGCGGCTAGGGGTATAATTGATGAATTGCTGAAGCTTAGGACGTCGTCACGGCTCACGAGGGCACTGTGAAGTAGCTGCAAGCGATCGACCATTCGCGCATAATTCATTTGGCTTCATTAGTTACCAAAGAGATGTGATACTTGAAAGATGAGATGTTTGTAATTTCATAAAATGTTCTCTGTCTTTTTATTTTAATTGCTTCAAGCTTTTACTTTACATATTTTCGTTGTTTATTAATTCAAAGGTGAATTAAATTTTGTATACAAACTTCAAAAAAATTCTTAATGACTCAAAAGTATAAAAAAGAACCGTTTTTACTGTTTGATCTTAAATTAGCAAATCGATTAGTTAGCTTAAAATAATAAATCCCTCTAAAGAACATTGGTGGTTAAGAAACAGAAATTAATTACGTTTTGAATTTTTTGCTTGAAACTCATTTTTCTTCATACATATAACAGTTGGTATAAATAGCACTCATAAACATACAAAACCCTTCATATGTCTTCTCCAAAAACCTCGCTTAAATGCGAGCTATATCTTGTCAGCGAAACAAAGAAAGCACGCTGAATTTAAAAATGAAATCTCGTCATTGCTTTAAATTTTAAGTATTTAATAAAAACCAATTTTTTTTAAATAGCTTTTAAAAAGATAGTGCAGTGAAACTCTTATTTTAAGTGCATTAAGCAGAGGTGGATTATATTAAACATAAAAAAAAAAAAGCCAACCAGAGCTAATAGGTGAAAAATAGATCAGGAAACTTTAACACGGAAGTCAAAGCTCTATAAGACAAACTTCAAAATCTGCGCAAAAAATTTCACACGAAGTATCCGTGCGAAATTTGCGGAAATAAGCTTGTTTTGTTTTTTTGAACAGATAATCGAATCCTTTTAAACGTTTCTTCTTACGTCCCCATAAACTTGCACCAGAAGAAGAACTTCGAAGATAGTTTCTCACAGATAAAATACTAAGAAGACTCTCGTCATTTGCGCGTTATGTTCGCGGAAGCTGGTAGCTAAGTTATTATCGCAGTAGTATTTTGTGCATTCTGTTGTACTTAGAAAAACAATTTAAAAGTACCATTTTTATGCTCTTCTTACGTCATTTTTTTTTCAAATGGAATCATCCGAGCGTGACAAAATAATTGAATTTTAATTTATTCCGATGTTTTTGCACGAAACTTGTGAACCGACTGCAAAAACGTTTTAAGAAATTGGAATGATACTTTGTAATAATTTATGAATATATTATGTAAATTTAAAGTCTAATAAATAATTTGAATTATTTGAAAGTGTTATTCATTATTTATTATCAATATTGTTGGAAATTTATTAGAAATTAAATTAAAATAATTATATTTTAGAATAACATTTGCTTACAATATTCATTTCTAAGGTATATATAATAAATCGTAAAACACTGCTATCTTTTGTAGCTTTCCTATTATAAATGCAATACTTATACATATGGTAAAACAGATTGCTGCAAAGCAGGATGTAATATATTGCAAGAGTAGCCGGAAAACGCGAAATCTCACGTCGGTACGACGGAAATCGTATTTCACTGGTTTCCTTAAAATCGATATTATTACATTACCATATGCTAGTCTCCAACATCCTTTATTTTACAAATGAAATATGCATTTCCATTTCAATAGCTAATCCGATTAATCCTGTTTACAGCAAAAAAGCAGAATGGAGCCGCACTGCGAACGAACAGTTTGGGTTCGGGGACGCGGACGCCGCCACTTGAAAGGAAAAGCAAGTTTTCAGCCCTCGGTAGACTCTTTAAACCTTGGAAATGGAAACGGAAAAAGAAATCGGACAAGTTCGAGGCCGCGTCGAGATGTAAGTAAACTTTCAATGCTTTGTGTGCAACGTAATCTTGAGAATTGGAAGAGTAAGACGATTATCCACTCTGGTAATCCTCTTATGATCATGATAGATGAACCAAGATTATGCGATTCACACACATGTTTTTGCAATTCTTTTTTGACTGGCAGCTTATGAATTATTTAATCTTTTGTTCCAGCGCTCGAGAGAAAAATCTCTGTTCGCGCTAACAGAGACGAACTTGTACAGAAGGGCATTTTATTGCCCGATAGTCCTACGTCGCCCATTCCCGAAAACAGTACGTAATTTACAATCACAATCTTGTCTACGACATAAAATATGGACCTAAAGCTTAGCGAAAATTATTAAACCAACTACTCTCAGAAATAAGATAAATAATGGGAAAACAAATTATTCCCAGTAAAAATTATATAAAAACCAAAAATTTTAGTATTTTATTGTTTTTTTATTATTCAATTACAATTAAATTTAAACTCTTGAAATCAAATTATAGTATACATAGTTTCACAAAAGCTTCAGATAATCAACTATAAATATAAATTCATTATTGTAGTGTAAAATATAACGATAATATTTAAAACTTTCATTGATCTTGGCTGTATGTGCTGTATTATGGTCTGGTCATACAGATTCCTTGTTTACCGACAGTAGATATCGTAGATATACTGCAAATTAAATGGCAATTCAATTTTTCAAGTATTACTTTATATATATTTTAACATTAATTTATGTAAACAACTGCAAAATGAATTTTTTTTAAGTAACATAATTTTGTGGTTATTAAAAGGCTAAAAATATTAAATTTCCAACTCGTAAGACTTATAAAAAGCTATAAAAGAAAGACACAATCTTGAAAGTAACGTATAAGCGAAAGAAGCTATATTTTTCACACATAAAATGTGGTGCACCACGTAACGAGCGCAAAATTTATGCAGGAAGACATAAAACACGGTCCACCTCACGAGCATAAAAAATCAAATGTAAAGCCATACAAATTTTTACGATCGACTGGCGATAAGTACAGACTAAACAGTAAAGTCAAAAATATTGTTTACTTTTATTTTTCCCGAAAAAACCTTTGGAAAATTGAATAATTAATTTGAGTAATTTTATGATTAAATTCAATGATAAAAACTGGTCTTCAATCGATTTTAAGCCATGTAAAACTTCAACAAATATTTTTATACGTTCTGCGCTTATTTTCAATTTCTGAGTATTGAGTTCTTCATAAATTCAAACAGAAGGCAAAAATGCTTAAAAACAAAGTAAAAAAAATTCGAACGCAAATTAATAAAGCGCTTTTCTCAATTAAAGGTCCAATGGGAGAGACGGGTGTTCCACAAAAGCCGCCAACGCCTCAGCAACAGCAAGCACACCACCAGCAGCAGCTGCATCAGCAACTGCAGCAGCAGCTACAGCAGCAGCACCATCATCAGCAGCAGCAACAGCAACAGCAGCAGCAGCAGCAATCGGGTGGAGGCACGCCAGCAGCGACGCCCACGTCGCAGCAACAGTCGTTCCAGCAGCAGGTGCAGCAGCAATCGCAGCAGCAGCCGGCAACGCCGACATCTACCAATGCCAATAACCCGCCGGGCAGCAATCGAACGTCGCCACATCCCTCGCCCCTCTACCCCGGGATGCCGCAGCTGCCGCAGTCGAATCAGCACAACGGCAACTCGCAAGGTAAGTCCGAGATCTGCGCCACCTATTTATAGGGTTACTGCCTTTTGCGGAAAAGGAAAAAGCTAGATAAATGGGTTTTGAGGTCGAGATTTGTGGAAGGGAGTAGCGGGATTATTGCAAAGCTTTTGCGAAGGTCGGGAGAAAGATTTAAGGGGGATCCTGGTGGTTTTTATTGATTGGAAATGATTGATTACCGGAGGTTGTGAATTTGGGTAAAATTATTGTTTTACTTCGCTAGATTTTTCTTACTTATATAGAATAAATATTTTGCAAGAATAAAATATAATTATTCATAGAACATTTGATGTTATAAATAATTGCAGTTGCATTAGTTTCTTTTATGAGTCAGATTTATTTTCTGTGAGTTTTAAAAAATAACATTTTACTAAGGAAATATATTCCAGTCGTAATAAATCTAGCAGCAAAATATAAAATTTTATGAAAAGATTTAAATTGTATGCGTGTTTTAACTCTGTGAAGATGAAATATTATTTTATAACATCAAGCCAAAAAGTTACATGTTTAGTATGATTATCTAAAAATAATTTGAACAATAAACAGAGAATAATTTTGCTAAAGTCAATAATCTTGTTTGTATGAAACCTCGGTAGGGAAAAAATATTCCAGAAAACTAGGCTATACTTTCCAAGTATTCCATGAAGCGAGCATACCAGTTACTCAACTATTCGAGCCTTCTCATTCTGGGCGCTTTTTAATAAGCACTGCAGAACAAAAATAATTCACCGGCAGATTACAAAAAATCCAATCCGATGAACCGCTCGTGGAAGCAGCGGCAAAAATTTCTCTTTCCAAATTACGTTCCCGACCTCTCGCCAGCAGATACGCTATAAGTAAATTTTTTGCCGAGTCCGGAAACGAAAATATACGACATCGTGGGCGACGCTCGTCCACGAGGGAATACATTAAAAGGCCCTTTGAGCGGAAGGAAAAAGCGCTTTCCGCTCGGTATTTAGGAGCGGCGCGAGGATGCTGCGCCCCTGTATAGACGATGACCCAATTTAGCCCAAAGTAACGCGCGACGCGGCGGCATTATGCATTGCTGCAACGCCGGCGATTAGATTAGGCGGTGCTCAGCCGAACGACTGACGCGGCCGACGGTGTCTGCGAGCTTTTGTTTAGGTGCGGCTTTGTGTATTATCGTGGCTTTGCAAGCTTTGGTAATTGATCGGGACCAATTGAAAAGTGGCTTTATTGGTCGAGCTGTTTCAGTTACGATTGCTATTTTAGTGCTGGGATAAGCTGTGCAATAGCTTTTTTTCTTTTTGAATATTTGTTTTCCTTTGAATTTTGGCCAGAGGGAAGTTTTGTAAACTGAGTCTAAAATTTCAGATTATTTTATTCAAATGGCATTTTTTTAAACGTCAATGAAACATAATAATTAAATAACTTATAAGTCGAAAGCAGATGTTATTTCTTTCACAAACTATTATATGGTAGGTGAAATTCCTTTTACAGTAAAAACTATAATCCAGCAATCTTTAACGTTGAAAGCAGATTCAAGTAATGGTACAATAAACAAAGATCAAATTTTCAAAAAACTCTTCAACATTGAAATAAAAGTTATTTGTTCCACTCAAAATCTTTCTCATCAGTTACTACAAAGTATAACGTATTGATCAGATATTACGGAAGTTGGTTTGCTTCAAAAATATGAAAATGTCCAAAGAATTCAATAATGGCTTTCTTCCGCTCTCAGACTTATATTCGTGGAATAAATAACAGATTCGTTTGAGTTACTAGCCAAAAATACCAATCGCGTTATAACCCGATAGCGCTGAGAGCTTGCTATGTTTAATAGATGAAGCATCGCCTCCCGATAACAATGCACGGTTAATGCACGGAATAGAAATTTTATGCTAAGTCGATAAAGTAGTGGTTAAATAGGTCTTACTTAATAAAATTGACCAGGTATTTTGTAGAAAATATATTACGAGTATGGTTTTAATAGAATTTTTAAAAAGTTAAAAATTTTATAATTCAACTCTAAAAAAGTGCAAATATCAATGTCTTATCGCACTCTCCTAAGAACAATTTACTTATTATCTAACACCAACATCTACTACTCTCTAAGTCAATATCACAGAAAATTTCTGTCAACGATAACACTACTTGATAGCGAATCCGATAAACCCCGTCGAACTTTTCGGTTTTTCCCCGACAACAAAGCTTTTTCATCGGCGATTGACTGCCGCCGTCACGCATTAATCCGGTCGATGTCTTTCCTCGTAGCCTTTTTGCCTCTTAATCGAAGTCACCGTCGACGTTGTCGCAGACAAGGTTATCGGGTTTCCTGTCTCCGGTCGTCGGTCTAAACCGAAGCCGTAAAACGTCTTTTAGCTAAGGCTCGCGTAATGCAATATAAGGGGGGAAGGTGTATTCCGCCGGATTTCTTACGTTTCCGTGAGCCGCTGATTTAACTTGTCACATGCATGAACGCGATTAATCTTCTTCGTACGACCCGCGAATGCGCCAACTTTTCGTGTCGTGTTTGCGAGTCCAGGTGAGATCAATGACCCGTAAGCCGCCAAAGAGTTATTGCATTTCTCTTTCAAAGGTTGTTACTTTGTTAGTCGGCAGTTCTGCTAATTGGTTCATCTGCCTAAGTAGTTTAGTCAGTGTCGGGAATTTAGCCTTAAATGATAAATTCGGCTTATAGGAAAAGCTGGTATAATTTAAAACGGATTATAGCTCTTAGCTCACTTACGTTGAAATTGAACTACTAAAGTAAAAACGACTTTACCCCTTGGGGGAATCTGCTAGAAATGAAATAGGAAAGCTATAATTATTAAATTGTAAAGTGTGCTAACCCATTCTCTTGTGCAATCGAGTGGAAGTTCCAGAAAATTAAGCTTAAATTCTCTCCATTGGAGCTTGTTTTTCATCAGACTACATAAAGCTCGGTTATTATTTCAGTCGTATTGTTATTCTTTCTTTTGTACTGAAATTGAATATAGATCACTTTATAAATTTTAGTCTCATGGAAGTAATCTAACTTATTGTTCAATTTGAATGAAGTGAAGTCAATATTTTCTCACATAACGTTATTTATGTAGTGGATGCTCTAGAAACGGGAGATTAGTTTAATGCTACTTTTCCTACCAGCCAAGCTAAATTCAAAGTAAAGAAATTTATTTTTATTTGTTTTTATAAATATTACATTTAATGTGCACCCCTACCGCAAAAACCGCACGTCCGCGCTTAAATATTTTAATTTCAATCCCTGGTTCATAAGCAGATAATAAAAATCCCCAAATTTTTTATAAGCTTTACGATCTAATACGAAAAGCTTCTCTAACTCCTCCCCCGAGGAACCGCCGAGCTTAAATTTTTATCCGTGAATTTTTGCCATTTACCTCGCCTTCACCCCAGCTAATATTTCTCCAGAAAAAAATAACATCCCCAGCTATTCCTCGGAAGTGGCAAAGCCTATTTTCAGCACAACACGCAAACAGTGTACAGGATGATTCGTGCATTGCGAGGGCAGCCGAGGCAGGTATCGTGTCGATGCTAACGGACTCGCGGATCTCTTGAGGTTTAGCGGTACGTGACTCCGGCGGTGGATTCGAATTAACGCGAGCATGCGGGTGTAACCAAGCCACGAGGGTTGATCGACGCGTCTCGACCGCCCGGCCAGATGGATATCTACGTGCTTTTTATCCGTCAAAGCGTTTATTTGCCGAGCGGGAAGTAGCTTTGTTTATTTAGCAGGGTTGGAAACGACGTTTGAATTTTAAGTATTCTCAATTTAGGGCGCTGTTTGATTTCGGCTGTTAACTTTTGCGAGCGATCGTTACTAATTTTGTGATGTTGAATAAATCATGAGCCGTTACTAAGCGTTATTTATTTTGTAAGGGTTATTCAATTTTTCATTTAATTTTTTATGCTGGTCGTTAATCTTGAATTCGGGGGGGAAAATGTTTAATCAATATTCAAACGAGATGTTAATTAAACGTAAACTTTGTGCTTCCTTTCATTATCGCTGTAAAGGTAGTTTGTTACTTAAAGAAAATAAAGTTCCATTTTCTATTGGTAGTACATTTACTGAACGCAAAGTTTTGGCAAATTCAGTTGCTATAATTGAATTTTATCTAGAGTGCAAAAGTTATCTTTTTGCAGGTGCGTGATTTTTATTGAAATTCGATTGGAGCTCTTCCCAGTTGACGTAGTATCGAAATACAAAGTGCAAGGCGTGTAGCTGTGCCATTTAGATATATGAGAAATACAGGAGGATTGTTGAATATTGCGAATATTGGACACACGTCTTGCTGACCTGCATGCAATAAAGGCAGCTGAATTGGGCTAAATTTAGCCGATATTTGTTCTTATTGCCAATATTTATTATCGAGCTGTATTGAAGTGTCAATAATAATTCGGTTTAATGAATTTGCGTGAACAGCTGGTCAACAACGGGGAAAATAAAAATCTTTTATTCTCGTATTTGATATAGAAACGCTTATTATGTAAAGTAAACATTTATAATTCCATTTAAATCCACATTTTCAAATATAATAAACCTTTCAAGTTATAAATCAATACTTTCACATGAAAGTGCTCTCAATTTTATGCTGAATCAAAACTCCTTGGTTCGTTGATTTTATTTTTGAAAGATAAACTTGCATAACTACCAAAGCTTCAGTTGAATTTCAAACATTCGTTCTCAAAAACATCCTCATTAAACTGCACAAACGTCGCTTGCTAATAATTAAAAGCCACGCGCTTCCACCGGTAACAAAAGCAAGCTCCCCCCTGCAGAGCCGCGCATAAAAAACTGTATCGCTCTTAATTAGAGGCCCCGAGCGGTCGTCGATACTCGCGCTCTCTCGTCTACCTCCTCATCGCTTAAAAGCTCCCCTCGCGCTGAAATCGAAAATTTTCGGTCACTTAAGCATCATCGTCTCGCCCCTCGCGGGTAAAAGGAGTCGGCTCGGGCTGCGCCAGACGGGACAGGAAACACGGCACACACTCTCACTCGTAGGCGCCGCGAAACGATCGATAACCCTCCAGCGAACAACTCTCGGGGAGAAAGAGCATGAGAGAGAGAGAGAGAGAGAGAGAGAGAGGCAAGCAAACTTGGGGCTCTTGGGAAGTTGCTTCGAAGAGAATCCCTTCTTCTTAATCTTCGTCATTCTTGTTGTTCTCCTGGATTACGCACTTCTCACTGTTTCTGGGTATGCTCTTAAGGCGCGAACTCGCTTTTCGGTAATGCATTGTCGTTACTTTATGGTGTGTGCTGATTGCATTGTTCCTACCGATCAGAGGGTTCGTTTTTGCTAAGGAATTGTGAGAGGGAAAGCATGTTTTTGACGTTCCCTCTGGAACTGTATTTGGGAGATTTCGCGAGAGAGCATTGCCAACTTTGAAATTTCGGGCAAGATAATTAGAAATAGATTAACGCTGCAGAGTGAGTTTTAATGATTGCTTAATTTAGGGGATCGGTAAGAGAAAACAAGTTCGGATAAGCCAATTTGGAAGAGGGATTCCTGAACGAGTTTGCGAAAATGTAGGTTAATTCAGCATCGTAAAAAGAAGCGGAGAAATTAGTTTGCTCGTTTGGCGAATAAAAAGGCTTTCAATTCAACAATCGTTTGACCTAACGGCCTGTAAGAAAGGTCAGAATAAAAGAAAGCTCAGTATTAAGCGAAACCTGATCGAGATTTTGAATCACTTAAATAATTAAAAAAAAAAAACGTACTCACAGTAGATAATGTCCGATATCGGTAAGACGCTGCGGATATTTAATTTTTCGAGGAATTACATTACCAAGGATTAAGCTTTTTATCCTATTTTCGAGCACTAAAGATACAGTTAAAGGAAGTAGTGCCTGAAAATATAAACATTTTGCAGCAAGAATAAAAGGGTTCTTTTTCTCGTAGTTCTTTGAAAGTTGTTTAATATTTACAAATACTTATTTAAATAACTTTATCATTATATCGTTACTAATTAAATATTTTCAAATCTTAAATATTTATTAAATCTCGGCAAAGCTTAACTAGCCTGCAATTTTTTCCCCTTTTAATTTTCTCGTTGGATCAAAGCTTTTTTCCTTTGAAAATCCTTTTTGTTCTTCAAAGTTCTATGCTACTTTCGTAGTATCGGTTTTCAGTTTGAAATTTACCCGGTCTCACGGCTAGCTTTGTGAAAAATATCCCGATTGTTATTTCGAAGTAAAACTTTTTATGATAGAAATAAGCTGAAAATTTTAGTAGAAGTTATTTGCCCTTTACCCTTCATTTACATCATTACAATAGTTTTAATACCTTTTTAATACAAAAAAAAAGGTTTTAAAACTTAATGATCAATTTTCAATAGTAAAATTCACTTCGCTGTATTCCTCAGATGCTGTTTATATTAAAAAATAACCAAGCACAATGCAAATAAGTCATAATAACGGCATAAATCAAATTTACACACTTAATCGCCCAGCTCGCTTTACTGTCGTAAATTTAGTTAATCAACAACAAATCATTTCCGAGCCATTAAATATCACGGAAAATCGTTCGTACAGCCCTGAATCTTCTCCCTTCGTTTTTTCATCCCTATTCCAATAGCACTTTTCCCACCTTTTAACATCAAAATTCACGCCCAACATTCATATTCTCATGCAAGACTGAATTTCACATACCCGTGCAGAATCCAAAATAAATATTCACCCTTAAAAGGGTCGGCGTCGGTCATCGAATAACCGGGAAAACAAAAAGGCCTGCAAGCGTCGTGAATTATGCGATTATATATTTTTTTTTCTTCCAGCAAGCTCGTAAATCTCGATTATTATAGGCGTGGAATTTTGTGACGCGAGAAGCGAGTTACGCGAAATCGATAAGCGATATCGACGCCTCCACGGAGTACTCAGTGCTCTCTTGTAATATGATGCATCCGAGAGCCCGTTATAGTTTTATGACCGTCCGTTTTACGCAGTTTCTCTTGTGAATAGTTCGCTACCTAATTTCAGGGACTCGCGAAGTCAAAGATTACCGCTACCGCAATCTGCGGAAGATGAGATTGAAAGCTGTGCGAGGACTTGAGAAATTAGCGAGGGATTGAGGCTTTCGTCATTGGGCGGGGTTTAAATAAAGGTATTTGCAGGTGTTCCCAGAAAAGTTCTTTTATACGTATTATACGTAATTGGGGCTTGAAATAAAAATTTATTTTAAACGGGTGTTTCTTTATCTCTTGCACTTTGAAGCTTAGTGAAAAATTTATTTCGTTATTAAAAACTTATAGTTAAAGTTTAACGTCAAAACTGAGTTCAAATAGAGTTTAAACTAGTTCGCGTTCGATTTTATTTGCAAGACACAAATTATAGGTCGAGCAATAGTTCGGCAACTTTTCAAAAAATTCAAACTTTATAAGTTCGTAGTCACATATCCGTATACTCAGCGAAGCTGAACGCAATCCGCGAAGATAAACGGCAAAGGAAAATATTCATCTAACGTTTTAGTACAAACATACATCTTGTCTATCTGAGCCGTTTCGAAATGATTTTATTTTCAAAAAATGGCAAAGATTTTTCATTTCTTTCTAATCTCTCAATCCCACCATTCAATCTCAATTTCCGTGTCCAGCAGCATTCACTGCGCCCCATAAAAATTTGACCCAATTGCAACGCGCATAAACAAACTCTCTTCAATAAAAAAAGCTCAGAGCTCCACATGTAAATTCACGCTCGCGCTAATATAACTCGCATCGAGCGGACGGCCTCGGCGGCAGCATACTTCAATAGCTGACCGGGAAGCGAAAGGGGGGGGGGCGGAGGGCGAAATTGGATCTTCCACGGATAATGGCAGAGCGGCGAAATTCACTTATCGTCTCGGCGGGGTTTAATACACTCATTGCCCGGGCGGTCAAAGTGCTGGCACCTCTGTTAATGCAATGTTTAACAGGCAGGCCCGTGTCTTCTCTCGTTTAAGGCCGTGAGGCTCGTGGCTGATAATTATTTTTTCACGCGATGTTGATGCTACGCGCGCAGCGAATTTTACGAGCGCAACTTGCCCGGCTGGCCCATTGTTGACCTGCACTACTGATTCCCTGCCGTGCTGCAAGCGCTTTTATTCCTCGTAAATTATTGCCTTTGTGCTGCATCGCTTCGCTTTATGGATGGAAGTTTGTGTTGTGAAATAATATTGATTCACTTTTTTATTTAATAATGCGCATTTTGACTAATTTGGATATTCCAATTTACGAAATTCATTTAATTAAATTGCTTTTCGCACTAAAATGAAAATTTATTCATAAATTAAATGTATGACACGTTTATTAAAATTAATGCATACTAAAGACTTATTAAAATGCAATCTAATTAATAAAATAAAATACTTATTAAATAAGTAATGTAATTTTTTTGAAATTTTGCTTCAGCATTATTTTTTTTTTTAATTAAATTTAGATAAAACAAACTGCAAAGTCCGCAAAATTGCTTTTTTAAGCTCTGATGCACTCTCCTTAATGCACTGTAAGCTACTATAATCTTAGCTGTCGTCATGCATCCCTGTACATTTGTTTACTTTTAAAAGAAGCACAAAGTGATCGACGATCGTCTGAAATTTTCAGGCTCAGTTTAATTCAGTTAACAAGTTTCCGAAGAGAACGGAAGAGAGGGATTCTCGCACGGCTCTCTACTATTCTATTGATTTGATAGCAGAGAGTAAAAAAGAAAGGGGGAAACTGATTCAATAAAGGCAAACTTGGGTATCAGTCACTTCCGATATTCGAAGCGTCAGTCGACCCTTTGTGATTCTGGCTTTTGTCGGTTGAACCTTATTTTGCACTTGTGATAAGAGAGTTACTTTGCGTGACCAACCGAAACTTAACGAAAGATTATAAATCATTAATTTAAATTTTGATTTCAAATGCAAAGTAAAGAAGTTAGTAGAAATAAAAGAAACGAAATTATGACATTTCTTGCTATTTGCGCAATGCAGAAGATGATAAAATTATTCAGCTCTTAAAATACAGACTTTATTTCGTACTTTATTTGCTTGTTTGCATGCGTATTCATCCCAACTCTATGTATTCGTAAATCTTCTCTTATTACGTATACCGAAAGTGTTACTCAAATAAGTTAAAAATAAATTAGTTGCTAAGTTGCTTTATTAACTTTCAGGAAGTATTCTAGGTTAATGAAATGATGAAAAGCTTTATAAATAACGGCGTAATTGTACTTTAATTACACTTTATTTCATTAAAACTTGAACTAAAATTAACCTCACAACTTTATGATCGATACACATTTAAATATAATGACAAACTAATTAAATCAATGAAAGCAGCGTTCAAATTATCAATCCATTATTAATTTACTTCAAAGTCTCATTAAAGTTTCTACGCATCATCATAGTATAAGCACACCCAAATTTTAGCAACCCGTGCAATCAACTCAAATAACTATTTGCATTCTCTACCAACGATCGATTAGCTTTTTTTTAGACTGTATTACCACTCTAAGCAACATTAAGCAGGAGATTCTTGGACTGCCTGGCATATCTTCATCTGCCTTTGTTAAAGTTCGTGCCGAAGTTTCGAGCAGCCTGTTTTTCCTTTTCCCATTCTTCGGCCCCTCGAGGCGAACAGCTCGAAAGTAAAATTACGCGAGCTCGCTAAATAAATAACGCATTTCCACGCTTCGAGTTCTACTATCTTATTTGGACTTTGCAGCTCTCTCGGGGAGATAGATTTCATTTTTTCTTACCTATCTTAGCTTTTTTGCTCGCTGCGCCTCATAAAACGCTCCTCGGCTCTTTATCGAAGGTGGCTTTGCGAGGAAACTTTTTACGCCTTGTTTTACCTTGAGTTTAGTAAATATTTATAACCCTTTTATTTCCTCCGAAGGAAAGCTTTCTCATTTGACAAAAACAAAAAAAAAAAAACAGTTTAATTTTCACTCTATGCATAAACAATATTTTAATCGTTAGAGTAGTTTAAAATATAAATGGATGGAGGGCGTTATCTTTCTAATCCGTCGTTGTAGATTAAATGAAATTCCATTTAATATAGATTGGAAAATTATATAATTAATTACGTACAGATCGTTTCAATCACTAAATTTACAAATACAAACATAACTGTTACTGTATAGAATAATGGATAAAATACAAATGGCATAAGCAGACACAAAGCGAAATATTTTTCAAAATTACAAGCGACTGAATAATTCAATAAATTACGAACTCTAATTAATATAAATCATAGCGATTATGAATTAAATCAATTTAACTACCCAATCTCCAATTCTTCAGCCCGTAAAGTTATTACACAAATCCCTCAGCATCCAAGCAAATGAAAAAGACTACATCTCCGAGGCGCCTAAGTGATTTAGTGAAAGTCACCGCAGCCGAAGCTCTCATTAAACGCAATAAACCTGCGAAATTGCCGGCGTTAATATTTACCAACTCGGCTCTCTCCGATCGCGACGTCTCGCCCCCTCCCGTAAATTGCTAGGGCTCGAGAGAAGCTATTTCTCTTATTTCGCAAGTGCGGCTCGTTCCGCCCCTGATGACAAACACAGCACGGACTGCCGCGCAGGGCTTTATCCTCCCGCGGGAGGCTAAGAGACAGGCTCGTCCCAGCGACAAGGGCGATAAGAGAAAACGAGATTTTCTTTAATTCCCCTCAGGCACGCACCGCTCTGCTTTTTCCCCCTTTTGCGCGGCGGCTCCTTTCCTTTTCCCGCGGCCTTTGTCGCTGGAAAATCAGAGGCAGCGGTTCTGGCATAAGGTGATGCGCGCTGCCGGGGGGTTTATAACGTATGACAAACGCGGGAGTCTCAGCCGAAGTGACGTCGAAGACTAAATTCTGGATGGCTGGTTCAATCAGTCCCGAGTTCTCAGTGATGCAGCAGATCCGATCTGACATCTCTTGATGGCTGTATAGCAGTGGAGGGGAGGGCGTTCTTGACGCGCGAAATCGTTTTCAGGAATGCTTAATTAAAATTTTTAATGGCTGTCTCTAAGCATTATTTGCTTATTTTCATAAAAAGACGGAAATATTAAGTTTCATTATTTTTTCTAATTCGATATGGTTTTATTTTAGAAGGCTTTTAATTACATCATTTTCAACTTGTTCATAATTTTTTTTTTTTTTTTATAACTTCTATAGGTTTTAATTAGAAATAAAATAATTAAGCAACTTTTAATAAAGAAGAAAGACTTCGGAGGTCTTTTCAGTAAATTACATTGAACAATTTTTTATTCTCCCTTACTAATATATTCTATTTGACTTTTACAAGAAAAAGTTCGACAAAAAAAGTGAAACAAGTCGAACGCCTTATTAATACAGCTATAGCACTCGTTGATCCGGCCAGTAAACCGCGCCATTTCATCTACATAGCGATCAACCGAAAACTTCCACCAGTCTAATACTCCACCGTCGCCAGAGAATCCAATTAACACGAAGGCGCTCGCGTTAAATTAGCAAAAGAACCCCATTCCCCGTCGACTCTCGCGTGGAAAAAGTAATTCGCAGCCACCTTTACGCAGGCAGGTATGCACTTCCGCTTCTTTTTGCTCGAACTTCACCGACTAGCCGTCGCGGTTTCAATATCTTAGCTTTGCATTAACGGAATGAGGCTGCATCCAGCTGGGAATCGACCGACAAAATTCATTTTACCCGCTTTCCTACCTCCGGCAGACTGCGCGACCCCTTGATTTTTATTGGCGGAGATTGCACTTTTTCCGGTTTCACGGCTACGGCATCGCTACACGGTAGAACTTTGGCTCCCGAGCCAACGCGAATTGGGATTCCGGAGAAACAAGTTGCTCGAGTTGTAAATAAAAGTTGCGTATTACGACGCGGAATTTCTTCTCGAATTATTGTTATAGCTGTTGAAAGTCTGCTTCGGTTTGAAAGTCTCCATCGATAGCTAAGAAATTTTTTAAAGAATTTCTTTACGTTTAAAAAAAGTATCTATTTATGAAGTTTAACATAAGGAGCTGTGGTGCCTCACTCCCCCTGAACT
Source organism: Ormyrus nitidulus (assembly GCA_900474335.1). Taxonomy (NCBI): domain Eukaryota; kingdom Metazoa; phylum Arthropoda; class Insecta; order Hymenoptera; family Ormyridae; genus Ormyrus; species Ormyrus nitidulus. Next base: position 21,899 of record UCOL01000509.1, read on the forward strand.
TATACTTTTAACCAAAGATTTCGTTGTAAAATTAGAAAACTCTTTTATAAGCGACCTCAAGCAATTTCAAAAGTTCTTGTTTTAAAATTTCTCCCAGCAGAAAAGTTTGCTATACTTTTTACAATTATAACACCTTATAACAACAGAAAAGCTCAAAGATCATCCATTATTCGGAGAACTTTACAGAAACTAATTTGCAATTCTATACTTTACAATTTTACAAATTAAATTGCAAGAAAAATGTTATAATTTAGAAAAAATAGTGCAATATTTTCATTCTACTAAAGCTGAGAAAGCTGAAAAACTGTGTGTGAATGAGCCGCCGTTATGGAGCAGTAAAAATGTGTAGACGTCGCTTCTTTTATATGGCTGGCTTAAAGCGCGGAAGACCCTCGGGAAGGAAGAGTGTCCATTAAAAAATTGCATTTGCTAGCTTCGACGTGGTCGAGCAATGCTAGAATACGTTTTTATTTAGTGGGCCATTCACAGCTTTACAAGAAAATGAACACTCTTTGAAATTAAAATTTTAATATTTAAAATAATTTTTTTTTTTTTTTTTTTTGTTGCTAAAAAGAAATGTTTATCTTGGCTGGAAATAAGGATGCCCACGTCTCATATCAAACTGCCCTCGCGATTAAAACTTGGAAAAACGTCGAAAAGCGTACAAACCATTTACTGTCGCTTAGAGAACTTAAAAACGTTTATTTTGAATAAAAAATTAATGTGAGAAATAGGAGGGGAATAGAATTATATGGATTTGGTCTTTCTAGAATATATCTATAAGGCTTTCAATATTATAGAATACTAGTGAAATCGAACGCGCTTCGCGCGTACTATTTTCTTTTTTTGAGGTTACTATTTTTCCGCCAATCAGATCACGAATAAACTGATCAGTCAATTACATCAAGAATAAACTGACTTCACTTTCCAGCCCATCAATTTTTTAAGGAAAAAAAAAAGGAAGGAAAAGTACGTTGGTACCTTTTGGCAATCGAATTCGGCAAGTGTTTCAGACGCCTCGATTGTTTTAGATGGACTATAGGATAAATAAAAAATTAAAAACATTTCATAATTGCAAATTATTTACAAATCATGTTTTGCATGAAAAGATGATAATTAAAGTTTATTAATTAACTATTAATCAATTTGTAAATACTATTAATTAATTCTTTGTCAGTTGTGCACTAATGAAAATTTTGATAATAAATAATAACGATATTTTGTATTTTTTCAGAAATTCTGCAATCGAAAGAAGCACGTTTGGAGGCAGATCTCTTGCAATGGTGAAAAAGTAGTAATTGTTTTTCAACTGTTAAGCAGTGCTTATATACCAAGTCCGCTTGGTATCATAGTTAAATAGAGCACACGTGCTAGTGTAATTTACAAACAAGAATTTTACACGAGCTAGGATCAAAGCTGTCATCGGTAAAATCAGTTCTGCCAAGTTTCAAGACCCTAAAAGGGGCATTTTAGCAGCATCGACTCCAGCCATCTACATCCTGTTCTTAGGTCGTAGTTGGCGCTTCCGTGCGTATCGGGTCTTTTTAGCGGCGGCGCGCCGCAGCAGTGACATCTACTTGAGGCTCGTCGCAGTGGGCGAGAGCGCGAGAGAGCGATAGGAGAGAGAGCAAGCGTGGCTAATCAAGGCACCAAGAGGTAAGGGCACCCGTGACTTTGCCGCGGCCGCGCCGAGGAGGCGCCTCCTTTTGCATCGCCGACCTGCACCCCTGGTACATCCGACCCCCGAGCACCGTAGTAGCTCTCGTGGGTCGCCGCGCGCGCTCTGCTGCTGCTGTGCTGTGTGCTGCAAGTTGTCGGGCATCTTGCGGAACGAAAGAGAGAGGGGGGACACGTCCGCGAGTGAGCTCGACGAAGACGACGCCGAAGAGGAGGATCCTGAGCCCCGGACGCGCGCGGACTCGGCCTCTACTGGACGCCTAGCTTTGGTAAAGCCGTTTGAATCGCTGAGTACTTACCGCTCGGACAAAACTATACACACGTACTCGAGCGAGAGAGGCTGATAAACAGCGCACCAGGTAGCCGAATCGTCGCGCGGTCCTATAACCTTAAAAGTCCGAGGTGGTGCTCTCGTTGTTGTGGCCGACGCCGCGCGCGCGTGTGGGAAGGCATTTTTTCGCTCGTTATCTTTCTATCTAACTATCTCTGTCCCTGTCCGTCGCGTTCATACGTGCAGCTAGCAGTCGTGCACCTGAGAAAAACCCCCCCACCTCGGGAAGAGGAAAGACGCACGGTGAATCCTCTTTCTCTAGGTGCGCGCGCGAGAATTCGAGGTCGCTTTCCTGGCGAGTTCACGTGCTCGTGACGTGGGCTTGAGTCTATCCCTCGCGTTTTATGTACATGTGTTTATGTAAAAGATTGCTCGAATGTCTTGTGAGAGAGATTTCAGGCAGCTCCCACTTATGTCTACTGTTGATACTATTCTTACATTTTATGCTAACAGAAAGATGAGCAGTTCCGAGGAAGTCTCGTGGATTTCGTGGTTCTGCGGCCTCAAAGGCAATGAATTTTTCTGCGAGGTGGACGAGGACTATATCCAAGACAAGTTTAACTTGACGGGCCTCAATGAACAGGTGCCACATTACCGTCAAGCCCTGGATATGATTCTGGACTTGGAGCCTGGTATGTACTTCATATTTTCTTGTACAACAGTTTTGACATAAAACTTTTATTAACTTGAAAGTTCTGTAAATAATGGTTAAAATTGTAAATGAAATATTATATAAAAATCCATGACTCATTCATTTTCTTTCATTGCTTGTGGAATGATTTTTTGAGTTTACCTTTATATGATTATGTCCTAAATTATGATTTATTATTTACATTGGCTGGAAGTTGACAGTTGAAGTTTAATTTGTTTTATAATGATTCATGCATTTTATGGTATGATTATATAAATTGGACTGTTTGAATGATCAAACCAAGTATCTAAACATTTATACCTTGATAAAATTCTGAAAGACTATTGAAATCAGATAGCCAGGCAAAGTAAAAAAAATTAGTCAAATATAACTTTAAGCACGCTATATAAGTTTAAGCATATATATTAAAGTTTGTTTACTAAAGTTAGCAAAAGTGTTTTGAAACAAATAAAGAGTCAAATGTATACATGTTATTAGATGCTATAATTAAAGAATACTTGTTGCAAGTTTTATTTTAAAACTAGATGACATATTTATCAATTATTATTACAAGATTAATTAATCTACCATTTCTATTGTAGATGAGGATCTCGATGATAACCCTAACCAATCAGATCTCATTGAGCAGGCAGCAGAGATGCTGTATGGGCTCATCCACGCTCGTTACATTCTCACAAACAGAGGAATCGCCCAGATGATAGAAAAATATCAGGCTGGTGATTTTGGTCACTGTCCACGAGTCTACTGTGAGTCACAACCTATGCTCCCACTGGGATTGAGCGATGTACCTGGTGAAGCTATGGTTAAAAGTTATTGTCCAAAATGCATGGATGTTTACACACCTAAAAGCTCCCGACATCATCACACTGATGGTGCATACTTTGGAACGGGGTTCCCACACATGCTGTTCATGGTGCATCCTGAATACAGACCAAAGCGTGCAGTTAATCAATTTGTACCAAGGTGTGTTAAAATTTTAATTAACAAAAGTACTTTTTGTTGTCCTGTCAAATCATTTAATGTTTATTTCAATTATTTGTTGGTTTTGCAATTTTTATTGCTTAATATACTATGTACATTTTATAATATAATAATTATAAAAAGATACGTGAAAGAAAGATTTTAGTTAAACATTCAAATGACTAAATTAATTCGTAATTAGTTGCACTTTTTACTTTCTTCAATTTTTATATGTCTATTAATCTTTTTTACTTAAAATTACAGGTTATATGGATTCAAAATTCATCCTTTAGCCTATCAGGTTCAGCAACAATCAGCAGCTACATTTAAGCAACCACTGCGAGCGATGAATTACAATAATGGAAAGCGCTAAGATCATTTGAGAATAGTATAGAACAAAAAAACAAAACTTCTTCACACTAATCGAAATGCAAATCTTAATTTCGTCCCTAAGATTTAAATAAAATATTATTTTTTATATATCTCTCTCTCAATCTCTTTCCTTGCGTCTTCGTGTGGCGCTAATCTGACGTTAGGAGAAGACCGTAATTTAAACTTTCTGCTGGTCTTTGCAATAAGTCTGACGTTATTAAAGAGAAATAAAGAGAGCGTTGTATATCATTTTAATTTCTGAGCTAAAGACAATTTTTCTTTTTTTGACCGGAAGTCATGTTTGTGCGTGCAACACAAAGATTCTTGTCCATTCAAGGAAAGAAATAAATGCAAATGAGAAGAAGAATAAGAAGAAAAAAAATTGAGTATGAAATTGAGTACGAAAACAGAAGAAATACACCTAGGATAATAGCTAGGATATAAGAGCAAAGATAAAGTAGAACGTATTTGTCTGTATGAGTCACAAGCGTCATTATGGTTGCTGCCAAGTAGTTCCTAAGCTCAAGAATGCTTTCCAATGATGCGAAAGTTTGTCGAGAAACGAGGAGCGCGCAGGTAGCATGAGGGAAACTTGATGAAATTAATAAATAAAAATAAGTAAAATGTGCATAAACTAGATTTCTTAATCGCGAAACGAAAAAAAATAATGTCTATAATTACAATTTTTTTTGTGATTTTATATCGAGTTGACTTTTGATGAACTTCGATTGAGTTCCGTACTTGACACAATTGAATTTTTTTAATACAAGGTTGAAATTCATCAAAAGAAACGTATATGTAACCCAAAAGAAAATCAACTCAAAATGTTACCTGTTTACTTATATATTATTAAATGTTCTTATAAATGTTTGTGCTTATTTTACTGTTTTACTTTCGTAGTTTCTTTATAGTTTCCTTGAATATCCAGATCTATTCATTTTTCCAGTTTGAGAACTACTGGTGTATAAAAAAATTTAAAAAAAAACGATGAAAATGATGTTTGTTATGCATAATTTAATTTAATCGTCGAATAAAATAATGAGTGTGAATTGCGACCGAAGCGAATTGTTGTGTAGATTCATAGATTCGCAGAATCAGGTTTTGGACAGTGACGAGGACACGCCTGTTATATTATATCGACTAAATTAAATTTAGAGGATAAAGTTTGTATTCTACTGTCGTATAAGCTCTATTCTTAACGTTCGCTCCGTGCCTCATTCTTTCGGAAATTTGACTTCTTTTCGTCAACGGGAATGTTGTTACTCTCAGCGGAGTGTTTTTAGTTTAGATTATTGAGTATTAGTCCAACCATAAAGCGATTCCCTTGCGATTTTTATTGGCTAGGCTTCCAATGAATGCGGTACGGTGCGCCGAGAAAAAAACTTTTTTAAACAGATTTTTTATTGTAACACATACATGAACAGTTTTTCCTTTTGAGCAGACGTCCTTCTTTGACTAGCGAATCATTCGTATTTTGTTCAAATACAAAATGTAAATCGATATGATCTATAATTAATACATGACTTATTTAAAAATTGCGCTTTTTTATTTACAAGCCACGTAGAATAAAAGTCTAGTTTGTTAAGTAAATGGCTAAAATATCTGATACCAACATTTTTTTTGGCTTATGTTTTTTTAATAATTTAATTATCATTTACCCCTACTATTTTAAATACTTTTCGTTGAAAATTAAACTCTGTTTTTACATTGAATTTCTTAAACTATAATTTAAATTTAAATTTACAAATTATCACATTTAAAAAACAAAATTTATAGATGACATAAAATCGATAAAATGCTTTCAATTAAAAAGAATGCGTAAACTGAAAAAAGGATTAAAAAGTTTGTAAAGTTTAAAATAATAAAATATATAATCGGATTAATACATTAAAATCGTATATATAAACGTTTTAAAAATAATTAAACTTTATGGCTAAAATTAACTGTAGTTAATTACCGTAAAAATTCTAATTACTCGTTGAAAAGCAGATATTTTTAGGTATTGCAATCTTCACAGGTTCATAATATTTCATATGTAAGTTAACTAGATTTCACCAAGACAACGTCTTCTTAAACTCGCCCTAAACGCATGCAATAAATATATTAGCTTAACATTTTCTCTCATCTATGCACAGCAGGATTTGATTTTAAATTTGTAAACTCGTTTTCAATATTTTGTAACATAATTACACATTTTACACTGATTGCAATATTTAGACAAGAACGGTATACGGCAATATACATATAATACATAATTGTATAAAAGATGTATTTTTCATTTATTTTATACATTTTATATAAACATAGAATTCAATAAAAATATTTAAAATCTCAGGTGACTAAAAGAAAAAGAATGAAGTTTTTTGTACGAAAACTCATAAATTTTATATTCATTTTCTGAATTTTTTTTCGATTCATTTTCACGTTTTCAATGATATGAACGTGAATTTTTTAAAAGTATCCTTTTCAAACCTATATTTAATGTGATTGAAAATTTTTTCTTGGCAAAAGAATAAAATTGCTGAAAGCTCTACTGTGCAAATATCCAGAAGAACTATACATTATTTATTCCCTTAAATCTCAGTTTCACTTATTTTCAGCTAAATTTCAGGTTTGCAACTCCCTAAATCTTTAGTTTTATGCAGAGATCGAGAATAAATAAGTTTCATACAGGTCGTCCAGCGGCCGATAAGCCAGAAAAGCCTTTCGTCCTGGTCGATCCTCTACTCTCCGCATCCGCGCGAGATGTCTCCACGCTTCCAAGAAAGCCGAGCCGACTCGAGTTCCTCTCGTCGCGCGAGCAAGCCGAGTACGACAGACTCGTTAAGCTCACGAGCCCGAGTGCGCGCAATGCCAATATCCCGTGCGCACGCGCCTCCTCGTAACCATCATCGTCGTCCGTCTCTTTTAGTGTCTAGCAGTCGACCCTGCCAGCGCACCAATACACAGGCACACAGACTCTCTCGCAGGAACGCAATACAGACTCGTTTCGCACGGCGGTCGACTCGTGCTGCTCCCTAACTCGGCTCGCACGCCCGCACCTCATGCGAACTGGACTCTGCCGCTGGCAAAGCTCGGTGTGCGCAGCTTTCCAGGAAGCGGGAGTAAACCGACGCCTGCTTCGAAAGCCAATTCAAAATCCGAAAGGGATTAGTCTACAGAGGGGCGCGCAGGCTCGGGCACTTTTCGAATCGAACTCGTGTCTCGCTGCATAAAACGCAAATATATACCTATACATAGAGTGGAGAACGAAGTACGAGAGAAAGAGAGAGAGAGAGAGCGAGAGGAGAGAGGAAGGCGCGGGCGCAGCAGCGGCGGCGGCGGCGGCGGCGGCACCAGCGGAGCGCAGGCAGGCGGCAGCAGCAGCTCGTTCGTCGGCGGCGGATGGAGCGAGAAGAAGACGAGAGCGAGGTCGCGACGACGACGACGACGACGACGACGCCGAGCAAAACGTTGTTGTCACCGCCGTAGTAGTTGTGCGTAAGCGAGCGAAAGAGAACGCGCGAGCGAGATAGACACGCACGAACGTTAGAGAAAGAGAGAGAGAGAGAGGGATTCGCGCGGCCGCGTGCAGCCACGAGGGTGGAGAGAGAGAGAGAGAGAGGTGCAGCTCCGAGCCAGTCCCTTTTTTTGGTGAACGCTCGCCTCGCGCGAGACAGTGCGAGCCGCGGCCCGGTGTGTGCCTCGACGCGCGCGCGAGTTCGCGAGTGAGTGACATCACGGACCTGACAGTGCCAGGAGACGCACACACGCCCTGCTGCAGAGTCACCGGCTCCAGGGAAGCCGCGAGATCCTCCTGGTGAGTAGACCTAGCGAAGGCTGACATGGTAGCTGTTCGCCCGCAAGCTCGCGGCCCCCGAGAGCGCGCCTGCCGGGTCGAAGGCAGAGAGAGAGAGAGGGAGAGTCGGCGTTACGTAAAGCTCCCGGGGCCTAACCTCGGGCCCCGGGGCGGGCGTACGACACTGCCCATGGAGGGAGAGAGAGGGAATTTTCGCCGGCGCGCGCGCAAGAGAGAGAGGCGAGGAGAGGAGGCGGCCGCGGCGTTATCCCTAGCGATCAATAGGCGCTGTGCGCGCAAGAGAGAGAGGGGCATGGCGCACTACACAACCACGTGCCGCGCGCGCTTGCGAGCTTGCGAGCCCGGGGGATGTCGGCCGACCGAGAGAGGGAGATGTTTAACTCGCCCTCCGCGGCCGGAGTGAGAGAGAGAGAGAGAGAGAGAGAGAGAGAGAAAGCTGGCTCTCTCTCTTTCTCTTTCTTTCCCTCTCGCTCCGATCGCCGCGGTGCCTCATTTTTCTGAGCGGGATCGGCTCAGCCGACTTGGCGCTCGGGGTGATTCTTGGGACGCGGACCTTTGGAATTTCGTTGCTCGGACGGGAAGCTCGTTTCTCGGTAACGATTTTTTGCCTTTGGGATTGGAAACTGATTTTCAGTTGTTGGAAAAGTGTTGCTATTATTATCGACTGAGAGATTAATCACGAAGACGATTACGAGTTTAAATGCGAATTGACAGTTAATATGTTCTTAGCTTTTGCACAAGTCTTTTCCTTGTATCGTAACTTGTGTAAAAATGCAACTTTGGAAGTTAATTGGTTGAAAAGCACTTTCTTTGGTAAAAATAAGCCACTTCCAACTTTTTTATTATTTCAGTAAAAATTAGTATATTATTTAATAAATTTTATTCAAGACAGTCATTAATATTTAAGGCATCTGTATTATAACATATTGAAATGTAAATTCATTCTGTCTTTACCAACGATATTGAATAATGACATGCAAACTCTTCAAAGTAAATAACGTTCTTTCCTAAAGAGTACCAGAAAATGCATATAATTAAAGAAATTTTCTAAAAAGTCGATATACTACTCGAAAGACATCGCATTTTGTTGTTTCCATTTAGGATGGCAATCGGAAGGCAAAACTTTCTAATCAACGAGTACAGTTCGAAGAGGCATAAGTGCATTAGCGTGAATTTTCACTCTTGGACGATAACGAAGGGTGAGAGGAGAACAGAGCAGAGTTGTGGCGAATGGCCGAGAGAGAGAGGGAGAGAGGCAAGCCGCCGATTGAATTTGTTTTATAGGATTGTTAGGTATACTGGATTGATTTCATTAGGCGGCACGGGTTTCTTCCTACTTCGGGAGAAATGTTCGCGGAAACGGCGACTAACAAGGCCGACATTTTATTAGATTTTTCTTCGTTACGGTAAACGAAAGGGAATGTTAATTTTGTACGGACGCCGCCGTTGTATCAAGCGGGGACGTCCGTTATCTCTATCGAATTACGGAGATGAAGCGGAGAAATTCATTCCGCGGGGGCTTCGGATATACTGCTGTTTACTTTTAATACTTGAGAATTCCGGAGGGGACTTGAGTAATTTCGTTCGCGTGTAATGACTGCAATGTGGCATTCCGAATGCTCTCCCTTACGTGCCTACACGATAATGAACTCTATTTTAAACGCTCGTTCGGCTTTCGACAAAGATAATGATGCAGCGGAATTATTATTAATTATTTTTAAATGTAGATTTTCGGATTAATTCATTCGTTAAATCATGAAGAATCAGCGGAGGTTCCGCGAACTAAACTTTACCTCACTTTTGAAACGACATTTTCCAGCCGAGTAACATAATAAATTGCTTAAATCATTGCAAAACTTTCGCTCCATCTTACTCGCTTGACAAAATTTACGGAGTATTAACTTTATTAAACCTCCCCCAGAATTCCCAGCACTCTGAAGCTCGGCCTTCTGAAAAATTCAAAGTAGCCTCAATAAATCAAAAGCTGCATTATTAGCGCAATCGGCAACTCGTGAGAGAGAGAGAGAACGCAGCACCCTTTTTACCTTGACCACGGAAGGGCGCTCCGCACTCGGGGGGCACATCGCGTGCAAGTCACTTTGAAAAAATTCCAAGGAATCCTAACGAGCCACGAAACGAAGCCTCGAAATCGTAAGGGAATTCCCCGGCGAAGCGCAAACTTTCGGCCCCTTTAGCTCTCCGTTCGTTACCCAGAAATTGATTGACTTGACACTGACAGCTTGATTAATGCCGATAAATCACGCTTCCGTGACCTTTCCGACTTTCTCTCTCTCTCCTGTTTTCCCGCGAGGAGCGCTGCTTCTTTTTTTCCTTTCTTTTGCCGGGCCGATTTTTCTTCTTCCGGTGCAGCGCCCTCGTTTTTTTTTTTATGGACGGAAACACGCTTTAGGTGTAATAATGGCTGCTTGTTTGATTCTTTGATGAATCGTCCGGGTTTGTTGCGCGGCTCTTCGACGGGGCAGCAAGAAAAATTGTTTGCTCGAGTGGTGCTTCTGCATTTTTCCAGAAATTCGATGGACAATGCCACGACAAGTGGAATATCTATTTTGATCGCTGACTCGCTTGTTTTGGTGACAGTTATAAATATGAATAAATCATTATTGACGCCTTTGCGAAGAACGTAACAAGTAACCGTGTCGTGTATGGCAAATCGTTGTTAAATGTAAAAGTATACTATTATACTAAGCAAAAAAATGAGTAAAATGATTGCAACAATATTAGTAGTAGCTTATAATTGTATAATCGGAGAACTTAAATATTTATACTGCAATAAAATGTTTGCCTGCACATTCCATTTATGAGTCGCGAGTAACTAATCGAAATTGATAAAGTTAGAAGTCGTAAGTAACAGTTTATAATCTCATTGACTTATAAATTAATTCCTGATTCAGCTTTTAAATAGCTCTTAAATAGTATACTTGACTACATTACTTTTGCACCTTTTAACGGAGCTGGACAATTCAAAGAACGCTGGTGCGAATCATCTCGCTTGTTTTATTGCGTTAACTGCAATTATGGTTCCAAGCAAACCTGGTTGAAAATTAACCAGTTTCGCTGATTAATGTTATTTTTTAAATATGGAACCATTTTAAGCTGAAATTGATGCCTAAATTGAATAAAACTATTGGAAGGTCATTTTAAAAGATAAAATATCATTTTAGTAAAATATTCATGAGCAAACATTTAATTATTTGATAATGATAATAAGTAGTAGCAATTTGTTGTTTTTAACTACAAAACTGCCTTAAAATTAACTTTTTTACAGTTAGAAATTGCGAGATAAAAGTAATTGGTGTAATAGAGAAAATGCAACTGATACCACATTGCAAATCTAACGATTCTATAAATATTAATTGAAAGCTATAAATCTCAGTTATCTCAAATCCACGTTAAATTACTATTTCTTACATTTATAGACCTCGTCGAAGTGAGTAAAACGTCTCATTAATCGACACTAAAACTAACGCTCCCTAATTAGCCATTCCGCCTATCTCCAGACGACTCTTTTGAAAAAAAGAAGTCCGTCGAAAGAGTGCTCGCACCAAAGTCCAGCATTTTCCACGAGCGATCGACAAGCTCGGCAGCTCTCCATCAAGCTTCTATTTTGCATCTTATCTCTTGGGGCACTTCGCCGGGCTTTAAAAACGGTCGGGAGGAGGCGACGACGAGCGACGGGAAAAGTCGGAGGCCGCGTTCGCGCGAATAATCGACGTCATTGAAAAAAGATCAGAGAGCGCCAGCCGCTGCATTGAACGAGCGACTGGGCTCCATTCCGCGAACACGAGCCCGAAAGCCAATTTCACGCAAGAGAGACAATAATTCGCGAGCGGCGGTTCCCTTTATTTCAATGCCGCGACTGATCGAAGTTTGAAGATTCGTTTGCTCGCGAGTGTTCGGGGGTAATGCTTTGTATTAGAACGGATTCGAATTGTAAGTAGGCTTACATATTTATGAACTTTTTAGGGGGGTGGATTAAGGTTGGCTATAAATCGCGGTTTACGACATATAGATTATCTGGTGTTGGATTTTGAAATTTAACGTTCGAGCGAGTTTTAATACGGGGCCTGTCGCTTTTGCAATTCACCCTTTGGATAAAACTTTTTCAAAGTCTCGAAAGGAATGTATCTCAAAATCAAGACGCAACCTGGCCTCGTTTCCATGGAAATACGGGGGTTGAAATAAGGTCGTGTGGGCCCTCCGTCTTCATATTTATCTTCATATCTTCATAGTTTACCTGGTTTAACAATGAAAAACTCGAAAAAGTATAGTCTTTAAAACGAAAATTCATGCTTACCCTTAACTTGCCAATAATAGCGTGTACCGATTAATTAAGAAAGTTATAAAATCCAATTTTTGTATTTGAAAAGCTCCTTTAACGCCCTCCCCAAGAATTCGCACGAAAAGAAGCCAATAAATTCGGAAATCTCGGCAGTAAGAAAGCGGTCGAAAAGCGCTCGAGTATCCCAGAGCCCACCCCGGGATCTCAGCCATGCACGCAGGCAGCTCTAAACTTTCCGGGTTAAGCTCTCTCTCGCGACTTTCTCGTAAACTCCATGCAATACGACTTCTTCCTCCGTGGCGGCGCTATCGATTTTACGGTTAAAAATGATGTCAGACTCGCGCGCGCGCGCGCCGTTATCTCGCGCGCTCTAAAAAGTGCAGACACGCGCCCTGCCCCCTCCCCGCCCCCCGTCGCGAAATAAATTAAGGGGTATTAAATCGCGAGAGAGAGTGAGAGAGCTGAGTGCTCGCGGTGAAAATTGGAAAAAGGACTAAACTGAATCGAGCCGCGGCGGGGCGGAGTTGCATAAGGCGCGAGTAGCGCCCGCGCGGCTTTTCTATTTTTAAACGCGAAAAGTTAACTTTGCAAATGAGAATGTGCGAGGAGAGCGCGAGGCGGCGGGATTGCGCAAATGCCTAAAGAAGCCGATAATACATAGCCCTCTCTCTCTCTCTCTCTCTGTCTCTCTCCCTCTCGCGGAGAGGCGCTTCAGGGGCTTCGCGCGAGCCAGTAGTCCAGAAGCGCGAGAGCCTCCCTCAATCGATATATATGTAAAAACTTTCGTTCGGGGCTACTTTTTCCCCCAGCCCCGCGCCACTCCTCCCGAGCTCGATCATCCTCTCTCTCTTTTTCTCGTCTGCTTGTCTCGCCTTTTTTCCACCGGAGGGGGACGCGGGGACACGTGCTCGACACGCTATCAGAGAGAGAGAGAGCCTGAGCTCGTGAATCCGATTTTCGGCTGTAGGGGATATGTTTACTTTTTTCTTTATTTATCCTTCTCGCTTTATTCGGCGTAAAAAGGTGCTTTACAAGGTCGAGCTGTCGATGCAATGAAAATGCTGTTTTACACAGTCCTCGGGTCTCGAAGCGAAAACGTCATTTCGGAAATTTTAATAAAACAGCGAGTTTACGGCCAGGCGGCGCGGAAAGAGAATCTAACTCTCGCGACTCTGAAATAAAGCCAGCAAAAGAAAATCTCGCGGAGAGCGCTTATAGGACCGAATTTCCTTGTCTCCCTCTCGCGGAGCGGAAGGGGGGTAGGCGGCGGGCATCGTTCTCTACATAATCGAAAATTGCATTCGGAAAGGGAATCGCGCCGCGGCGGCCGGAGCTGCCAGAGTCGCGCGCGCGCCTCGCTCTACAAAAATAGTTCACCGTGACCGTTCGCCGCCGGTCGATTTCGCCGAGGAATTATTAAGCAGCGGACACACATTTCTGCCCGCCGCGATGCTCCACGCTGCTACTGACCCTAGGCGACGACTTACAAAGTTACTCTACTGCCTGCCTTGCGACGGGGCCTCGTATACGTCGCGGCCTTTGCGAGGGTGCTTTTCGGAAAATTTTTCGGTGATCGGAATGCATAAAAATATGTATATTTCCTTGGCCGTTAAATTTTACAATGGAAACCGCAACGACGATCCTTGAAATATAAACACTTAAAGGGAAAATAAAACGTATCCTACTTCGTTTGAGAATACCGGTTGAGCCTTTCAGCACGGAATAACAGGCATTCTTCAACTGCGAAAAAAAAAGAAAGAAAAAATAAATACATGCAACGTGCCTGACCTACATAAAAAGGGAGAATTTTTCTAGTGCAAACGAACACGTGTGATGCACGTCGCGCCCGTCAATGTCAAGTGTGCGCGATGACTGGATTAAGTGGCAGATTATTCGAAAAATGACTCTCGTTGTAGCGAGAAAATAAATTTCGAAAAAATACGACTCTTCGGAGCGGCTCCTCCATCAAAATGGGCCCGGCGAAACTCGGACGCGCCGCTCTTCCTTCTACGACCCGACAATAAAACTTAGTATTTTTATTGCACTTCGCTGTGCAGCCGCTGGTCGCGCGGGCACAGGAGAATCGTTCCGAACTGAGCCGCCGTACAAACTGCAGGCAATCTCTGTCCATCACCTTTCGATGTCGCTTTCCGCGGGTAAAAAAAAAATCGCTTCCCGCGAGAACAGCGGATACCGTGTACAAGAGCGGTTATTTATTATTTTTCTGTGCGTTCGAAATCGTTCACCCGTTAAATTTCGGTCAGAGCGCTGAAATAAACGGCGGCGTGAGTCATGCGACTGTTACCGTGTATTTAGGCGACTCGGCTTATTTCTGTTTTCGAACACTCGCCTCTCGGCCGAAAACAAAGATTCCTAGCGGCGACGATCGAAATAAAAAGTGAGAAGTGTGTTCCTGTGTATCGACGAGGGGCGAGGAGCCTCATCGGCGTCTGCGTCGAAGCGAAGTATAATAACGCAACGCTACGAGAAGCTCGACGGGCCACGAGAGCTTTTCCACCTCGCGAAGGTGAGACTGGCTCTGGGCGTGCGTCTCGTTCTTTTTCTCGCGCTCACGTGGTTTAGTGCGTGAGCGGAGTGGGGGAAGGATTTGGTGCAGATATTCTTGGCCTGAGGCTCATGTAGGACACACACACCAGGCCAACTGCTAAGCTGCCCGAGATCTCTCTCTCTCTCTCTCTCTCTCTCTCGCTCTTTCTTTACCGCTCGTCGTTCTTTCCCCGGCCGTTCGCGGGGTTCGCGGCCCTTTAACGTTGGGTCTTGGAGGGCTGCTGGACGGAGTGAAGGGAATCAGTTGGCGAGATGAATTCGGACTCGTGGAATTTTCCGGTGCAATTTTTGCCAGTTTTTAGCGGAGGGACGAGGGAGCTGCTTGAACGTGTGATTGCAGGATTTTGTTCAATAATAATGACCAGCTTTAATATTTGTGTATTTATTTTATAATGTTAAAGTAAGGTTCGTTGTCTTGTACGAAAACCGATGTACATGCGAGTATAAAAAACGTATTCCTTAATTAAAACAAATGCGTGTTAATCTCCGTAATATATTGTTACAGTTATCCAATTTTCACCCCGGTTAGCATGTCTGAAGTTAATTCGTTAAACGTTTATAATTAACTGGCGCGATTAAATTCTTTATTAAAACGCATCAACGCATTTTTACCAGCCTTGTTCTCAATTTTAGAGCTACGCCCCTAATGAAATTATTATCTCTGCGATGACATCGCGCTAAATTGGAAATTTACCCAACATTGTATATACATCGAAAGGCTTTGTACAGAATTAAAGGAAGGCGCGCCGCGCGAACAATAAATTCAAATCGATAAGCTAAAAAAGCCCAGGGAAGAATCGCCGCCACTCGTGCATCGTCCGCCAATATTTTCACCCACGCGGCGCGCGGCAGCTCCTCGAATATATCGCGTCTTGGCCCATTGTATATTTTTATCCTCCCGATAAGTATTTTTGCTTAAACAAAGGTCCACTTCCCGAGAGGCTCGACGAGAGAGTTCGTTAACGGATCGATCGGCCGTTGTTCGTTAAAGGGAAAGGGAGAGAGAGAGACACGTGCGGACGACTACGGGCACACCTGCATTGATTTACGGGAAAAACTCGTGATCGCACGACTCGTCGCGTGCGTCAATTGCGATCGCTTTCCTCCTGCGAGGGCGTAAATCTCTTTCCTCGAAATCCACACTCCGGAAAATGGAGGAGGGAACACAGGAGTACATTAGGAGAGGAGCTTTTTTCGGGCTCTCCCCCGATAAATCGAAGGAAAAATTGCGACGACGACGACGACGGAGAACTCGGGGGGGCTGTAATGGCGCGAGAGGAGGAATGCTTTTCTTTGTGCGCGCCGGACGGGCAGGCTGATATTTGTCGGAGATAGCGGGACTTATTTCGATGGGGCGTTTTTTCGACGCGAGACCATTTTTATACGCATGTAGATGGATTTTTTATGCGCCGCCGCTCTGACGGACGGAGGATGAATTGTTTACAAGTGGTATTTTTTTAGCGACTATTCGGAATGCCGAGTGTTTGTGAATAATTTTTTTGTGCGCTCGGGTGAACAAAAACTATGTCGATACACTTCGATTATCACACCGCAGCTAGAAAATAAAGTAAAAGTTTAGTTTTGTACGGAAAATTAAGATTCACTTCTCAAGCTCTGATTGAAAAAATGTTCAACCGATTGAATCCATATACAATTTTCGTAGAACGGGCAAAAAATCTTGCGTCGATTCCGTTGATAAATGAAAAGATTTTAATCTTCCGTGTAGGGCGTCGGAGAATCTATCTGGAAGCGGAACACACACACACAGCAGTTCGTCGTTCAATCGAAACCTTTTTCACAGTTGGATAAATTTTGTAGCAATATAGTCTTGCGCTTACGGAATAAACGAAAAAAGCGCGGAGCCATTTAGAATATAGAATGAGGAGGTATAACGGCTAAGAAGTGGAAAAATGGCTTTGCTGAAAAGTGTGTATAGTGATTTATTTAAAAAACTGTTCTAGAAGAGAGTACACTTTTCTATTTCTTAAATTACAATAGTAATATTTGAATTTTATGAGGCTTGAATCGAACTAAATTCATTGTGTGCTAATCCTTTTAATGCGCGATTGACCACAAATGAAGTCAATGGTTCATTAAGATGCAATTTGCGTATTCTAAGAGAAACCAAATTCTGGCAAGTTGAATTAGCAGAAAGCACTGAATGTGAATCATAGGCACTTTCATTAATGATTAGGTCTAGGTACAGCGTTAACTTCATTTGAAAGTCACTTAGCTCTCTATCGGACTCATTTAAAATTACATCGTAATTATACGTATTAAATAATTGCTTCATCCTTTAAAACTTGCCCAGTTCATAATCTTGTTTAATAGTTATAATTGAAATTAATACATGCTACAAAATTTGTCGTTTCCAGAATTACAATACACTAATATAAACAAGTTTATTTATTCAAAGAATGGCGACGGCACGTTCTTGCGCAAAACGTTAAAATATCACCGCGAACTTACGTACGTATCTCCCAACGCAGTGCAAGCAAATAAATCCACCTCTAAAAAAGCTGAATTCCAGCCTCTAAAATCAAATAATCCCACTGCCGGGGCGAACAACGGCTACATTTCCATTCTGGAAATCTAAAGAAATCAGCCTCGGCGCGGCGGCACGCGAGCCGCGAAAAGGCTGCAAAAAGCAAGCGAAAAAGCGCCGAGGCGGCGGTGAAAAAAGGAAAGGAAAAAAAAACGACCGCGCCTACAATCTGATATAGAGCGGCGAGGAGGGCGGCGGAAGGGTGCGGAGGTGTCCGCGCTTCGTTCGTATATACGTCGAGTCTCGTACTCCCGTAGGAAATGACTCGCGTCGATTTCTTCGCGGCAGGGCAGGCACACGCGACCCAGATGTACGTTCGCGCGGCCGCCTCGCGCTCGGGCGCGCCTCCTGCGTTAAAAATAAATTAACAAGCCGGTAATTCGATGAATAAATGCGCGCGCGCCTCTCCCGAGCCCGGTTCGCCGGTCTTTATCGCTGGATTGGGGGGAGAATTTGCGCTCGTTTGTCGTTGGACAGGTGGCGTTTTTTTTTTTTTTTTAAATAAATTGCGAAAATGCAGTCGTGGAAAGCGATGATTGATGCGGGTAATGAGGGTACTTGGTATCGCGTGTTTGCTTTGAACTTTGATAATCCAAGTATACATATTTAACAACAATAAAATCCGTACCAATACTTTATTTATTAATACTTCGTGCGGTTGAAAATTAAAAAATTCAAACGTGACAGAATCAGCTAATATTCCTTAAAACAATAAACAATAAATTACCCGGTATTTTAGTAACAAGCTCATTACCCCTCCATTCGGTCAGATAAACTCGGAATATTTATCGATTCGTATAAGCAAACACGCGCCGAACAATAACAGCGAGAGCGAATTAAATTTCGCCGCCGAATATAAAACAATTACTTATCCAACCAACATCCTTTGCGCCAGGCAACGACGCTATCTATCGAATTTTATCCCTCGCGGCAGACCTCCCCCCGACACCTCGCGCTCGTTTGTAAACGTTTGCTCGGGCGGGGGTTACCTTGCACTCGCTTCTGCGAGTGCGGTAAACGCATGCGATCGGCTCGCGCGATTATACTTTAGTTAAGCCGCCGATAAAAGCCCGTATACGATTTTCGTATTCCGAGCGGCCGAGTTAACACGCACCGCGGGACTTTAAGGAGTCGGGCGCTTTAAAGGGGAGCCGTTTTTCCGTTACCCCTCCCCGCCCGATGTCGGGGAGCTTCGCTTATGACTGGGTAATTTAATCTCGAGATTAACGGACTTAAATTTAATTAAAATTTCATTTAATAACTGCTCCTCGCTGCCGCGGACCGTCCGATAATTAACGCGACGAGCTATTGTTCAAGACACGCGAGGCGATAAAGAAACTTAATTACGAAAATCGTCCGCGGAAGTTCGATCGTCGCGCCGCGGCGGGCCGGTATATCGTAAGCGGCGCTATAATTCGCCGGAATTAGCATTAACGAAGGCTGCGCCGATGATTCGCGCGGGGGACACTCTTTCTCCGCTGCCGCTAAATAAATCGGCGCAGCTCTCCGCTCGAGATTAATTGCATCCGTTCGCGTCAAACAACGGGGGGCAGAGGGCTTATAAGCGCCGCGGCGAAAGTTAATAACCAATATCGTGGCGTTCGGGGGCCGGATTGTTTAATACACCCCCCGCACTCGCGGTTTGTTTGCCGTAAGCACTCGCGCGCGCAGTACCGCCTCTTCTCTGTGTGTGCTCGACCGGGGGGAGAGCACACTTTGGCTTGCATCTTAAGCACGGAAGCCTTCCGAAAATTAACGCTGTAGTTTGCTTGGGGGAAGTAAACTATTTTTTCGCGGCGTTATTGTATATAACTTGCGTTTTTTTAGAAACTGAAATGGGCGGGAAAGGAAGTCGGTACGAGAAATTTTCGACGTGCAGCATATATTCTGACAATCAATGTCGCATGACCAGTATATTGTAAGCGTTTCTTTCACTTTTTTCATTCTCGACCCGTCGCATATAATATAAATTCCGACTCTCCCCTCGTCGCGCTTAGCATTTTAATTAAGAGCAGAAAAATACATAAAATGTAAGTAATTAAGCTCTCGAAATTGTCGACGTAACGCTGTTTTGCGCGGCAAACTTTCCTATATATAGCGGCGCCTGCGCCGGCAGAATTTCATTTGCACCTCCGTAATTAAGCGTTTGATATGTTCATTAATTGAAATTTCTAATCAGAGTGAGCGCAGCGGAGATTTTTCTCGCATTGCCGGTACTGGAAAGTTTATTTGTTGGTTTTAGCAAAAAGGGCAAATAATTTGCCGTTGTTGAAGCAGTGTGGTTTTTAAACTTTTCCAATATTTTTTTAACGTTTTACTTCAAATAGTAAAAATTGGTTATTCTCTTGCCTTGAGCAGCGTGAAGCATAAAAATGTATTTACTTATGTTAACTGACTTATATTGTATGGTAAATTTTTGTTTCAATTGTACACGTACAAGTACATGGCCTGATATTAACGCGCAATTTATAAATTTAAGAAATCTGTCTCAATTAAGTAATTTATATTTTTAATCTCAAGTGCTTCTGAAAAATTGTAAAAGATATAACTATTGCAATCCTCAAAATAGAAAACCATTTGCATTTCTGATGCATCAGGTGCAAAATAGAAGTACCAATAATGAAAATGCCAAGAAAGCGGTTTATAAATAAAATCACGTATGCAATCTAACAAAGTTTATACTTTCCATTCTTACTATTACGCGCGCGTATTTTTAACACCCGCCGCACAAATCAAACCGCGAGTTCAAATTCCGCATCACAATTACGAGCTCTGAATTGAAAAAACGCCAAGCCTTGAATAGAAGGATCGCGAAGCGCCTCTTTTTACTTGGACGTCTAAATGCTCCGGCATCCCGATCGTTTGATCGGAGGATTTGCAATAAAACGGGCGGAATATCATTTTGTAGGAACGAGACAATATCGAACGCTGCGATCGATAATAGCTTTAATATAAATTGAGCGCCGTGTGCCGCGGTATTACGTGGAGGCTTTTGTGCGAGGCTTTTGTGGCCGCGTGCGATGAATTTGTAAATCGTTGTGGGTCAATATGAAAATAATCGTTGTAATTTTAGTGCTTTTTTTACTGCGGTAACAAAAGTGTAAGGATAATTTTACGTGGAAGCTAAATATTTTCTCGCGCATACAACCAGGCAGCCTTTCTATCTGAATGACATCAGAATTATTACCGTAGGAATGTAAGCTATGCAGATTTCCATTCGAAACTGACAGTTCAGACAAATAAGGCAATTGCGTGTGTTTGATTTGTTTCGATAATGAGATAATGCTAATTATAAAAAGAAGATTACGTATTTTTACACGCCATACATTGTTGATTCAATGGTTGAGTCACTTTTTCTGCCTTTTTTTATAAATGTAAATTGTATTCACGATGTTTATGCTTTAGACTTTAATCTCCCGGATTTCAAAGGTAAATTCGCGATTGACCCAAAAACGATGTTTTATAGGTACGAGAAAATTAATTAGATTAACTAGTTCACTGATTAAAGTAATTAAATGCACGTATGAAAGTGCTAAACTCAAGTCTGAAATAAAATTAATTCTAACCGTTCTTCAGGATATATATAATAATGACGTCAAGAAGCTGAATAGTATACAAGATAATAAATTCGTATTTTACTTTCGCTGAGTAATGAGCTGCTAATTCTGCAAAAACAAATATCTTTCAAAGTTTACGCGCCATCGTCTGATAAAACCTGATTTGCTGTGTACCTGACACTTGCCAACGAGTATATCTTTTCTACGAGGTGCAACTAAATGTTGATTCATCCAAGAATATCGATCCCCATTAGCGAACGATTCAAGTCTGCGTTTAAACATTAAAATTTTAATCGCCGCGAGGCGAAATCGGTAGTCCGGAGCCTTTGATGCAGTATCATTAAAGCGGCCGCTGACAGTTATTATGTGTAGCTTCGGCAGTTGAGTGACCAGATTGGTACTCGTATAGTGGATAATACCTGATATGCATTTTAATGCCATCAATTTTCGATGAACTATTACGTACAGCCTATTAAAGCTGATTTATGCCCTTTTAATGGGGATTTTCATAGAAAATTAATAGTTTTACTGGCAATTGTTAAACCATTCCTAATAAGAATAATGATATGACTCTTTATATAGAAAATGCTTTTTTTTATGCTTTTCTTTATCTATATTTGCGTATTTAATAGTTTTTTTTAATAATTCAGGAAATATCAATCTTTCTAAAAAAAACTCGAAAGCAAACTCGAAACTGTTTATTTAAGCAATGTACGTGATAATGTAAATCGCTTACTACTTATTAGTTAACACTCGATACCAACCATCAATCACAGCAGCGAAACCTGGAAAGACAATATAAATCTCGTAAATATATTATAATTTCAACTGTTTTTTTTTTTTTTTTTTTTGTAAGATTCCACGTCATATCGCCTACCTCGATCGTGGATATACATATATTTCACGCATTGTTTAAATCGACATCCGCTCGTAAAAGAGCCTCTTAGGAGAGAAATGAAGCTCGGATGGAGCTGCATTAAAAGTCGAATATAATAGTTTCTCATCGCCGCCGATGAATCATGGCCCCTCATTAACAATGTATCGCATTAGTCTACATCGTCTGATAAATATTTATGCGTAATTATCACAAGCAATCACATGCAAATATTGATTCCGAAAATTAGCCACGTAGCGCGGCAGATCCTTTCGAGCGGAACTCGAGGCGGCCCGAGACGCCTCCGTTCTATAACGAATTTTCGAAGAGATCGAACACATCGTTTGCTTTTTACGCCTTTTATTTTGGTCGATGCCGTCAGTTTTCGGGGGGGGAGAGACTAAAAATACGTAGGCAAAAGAGCGCGAATGAATGAGAATTAATTGGGGGCTTAAAAGTTCTAGAAATCATTTTTCCAAACGTTACGGCTCAGAAATAGGTTCTAGCTATGACCTTATTTTAATATAATATAATTATGAAATCGCGCCGGAAGACGAGATCACGGAAGAGCTGCTGCTCTTGACGGGGTTTTAACAGCGGAGACGAGAACCAGATCAAAGGGTTTATATTCCCAGTTATTTCTAGAGATTAGCCTTGTTACTGATTTTATAATAATCCGAGAGCAATTGTTATCCTTGAAAGTATTCCAGCGCGTCTTGTCGAAGAAGACGCGAAAGTTGAAATGTATTTTCGAAGTAAATTTTTTTTTTGCGAAAAAGCCGTGTTTGCGCGAAACTAAAAGTAACGCATCAAGTGCGAGCGCATCGCGGCGGCGGCGGCTGCGTTTCGTATTACAAAAACATCATCTCTCAGATGCGCAAATATACAGTAAGCCAAAACTGACAAAACGATGATGATAAAGTCCGCGAGGAACCGTTGAAATTCGTCCGACGTCCGCGGAAAATACAGTTATATCACTCAAAGCGCGTAATTATTAAAATGCAAAACGTCCCTCTCCCGAACGTATTGAAAAAGTAATATCCCCCCCGTGTAATTTATCACTTTTCCGCTTGCGCTCGCTCGGAAATTCCTCGCTTTATGGACTTTATATTAAAAACTCTCGCAAGCTCCGCTCGTCGTAAATAAAACACGTCCGCCAAATCGTCTACTAAAAAAGCCGGAGAAATTCCGTCAGGACAAGCCAGCGGCGGCGGCGGGGCGCGAAAATAAATTCCCAACAAACGCAAACATTTACCTCCGCCGCGCGGCGGCGAAACACACAGTCGCCGCGCGCCGCACGCACTTTGAAAGCTCGGAAATAAAATAAGAAGCCCCGCGCTCGCTCACGTGACGACTATATATCCCGGCGCGTGCGAAAATCGGCTAAAATCACGCGGCGGCGGCGGCGGCGGCGCTCTCTTTCGCCGTTGCATCAGGCGTATTATAAACGTAAATTGCCACGCTCGGCCGCTCGGGCTGACGTCACGATCCTGACAGCCGGCCATTATATATTTATAATTGTCGCGCTGCCGAGAGCGAGTATCTGTGCGTAAACGCAGAGAGCGCCGCGAATTATATCGCGGCGAGCACGTGCTCTCTCTCTCTCTCTCTCTCTCTCTGCGAGCGTAAAGTAGGGGGGTATATTTAGCGCGGTATTGGCCGCGCTTTTGCTTTTTAAGGAGTAATCCGCGCGATGACGCGAGGAATTTTAGATGATGTCGAGCGGCGCTACGGCGACCTTGGCGATCATCGCGGCGGCGAGAGCTTTGTTTTTCTTGAGGTGCCTCGGTTTGTGGCTTTTGGCGGCGAATCGCCGGCCGATTTTTCTCTTTCGGGACTATTTCCTTGGTTTTATGAGAAGCCGCTCTGTTTATTTAGATATCGTTACCGCTGAAATATTCACGGAATGCGATTGTGCTTTTCCGTGGCGCAGGGATTTTATGTGCTTTGAGTAAACTGTTTGACTTCGCCGCTTCTTTTTCGAGTTTCGAATAGAAAATTCAGTTATCCCGTGCCTATTTTGCTCGTCCGTTAAATACGGGCTGTAATATTGAATTTTAATGCGTAATTTGACGAATTAACATTATAAAATATTCATGACATGCAAATAGATTCTGTTTTCACGGATAATAGTCAAGTAAATGCTGCGAGAGCCTTTTTTTATCGGCAGTAAAGTATTTTGATCAATAAAAAAGAAAACACTTCCTTTTCCATTGCCGAGCGGTTTGTTAAAAAAAATAAATACAGCAGAGTAATTCTCGTTGCCCTTGCCTAAAAAGGCTTTCGTGCAAAAAAACAAACAAAAAAAAAACTATTTTTCCATTCACTCGCCAACATCGAGACTCGAAATCCCAAGCAACAAAAGCCGTTCTAAAAGCACAGAGTCCAGCCGTAAAACGGAATGAAAATCGACGTTGCATCCCCGCTCGCCGTCCGTTGGCTGGCTCGGGTCGTTGCGCAATCCCGGGCCGTCTCCTCCGGGGGCACCTCAGAAATAGTCGTCGGCGCTGGTTAGAAAATCAAAATTCCTACTCGAGCCGTCTCTCTCTCTCGCTCCCTGGTGCAAGAATACCCAGGCAGAGGCGAGTACTCGCGTACGCGAGAGAGAGAGAGAGACGGAGACCGGGGTGGTGTGCTTTGCGCGTGGCGGCGACTGACGTCAGCAGCACTCGCGGCGTTACGTCACGCGCGCGGCTCTCGTCGTCAGTGGCGGCGGCGGCGGCGGCGTTCGCTCGATTAAATAAATAACGGCGGGGCGCCTCCTTGCCCCCCTTTTTTTTTCTTCCCTGCTCCTCGAGTATTTTTCTTCGTCGGAGAGAGAAAAACAACGGCGCGGCCCGGGGATAAAGAGATAGAGAGCCATTTCGAAATTTATTAACCAAACAGCCGGCGGAGAGCTTTTATTCTCTTGTCATGGGCTCCTAACTTTCGCCTCTGGTTTATGCGCGCAGAGAGAGAGAGAGAGAGAGAGAGAAAGAGCGAGACCCCCTGGCGACGGGCTGCCCCGCCAGCGTTCCCGCATCGGGAAGCTTCCTTTCTCCCGAGCATCATTTTTCCGAAGATTCTTGACGGATTATTGCTGCCGACGCCAGGCCTGATAAGCCTTCGGGGTCCAGTCTTCGATTCGTGCTGAAAAAGATTACTTTTTCCTCGGTTGTCGTTGGCGTCCGGAAAGATCAGTGGAGAACAGATTGTTTGGAAACATTTAATAATTGTAGAAATCGGCTCGTATTTCTATCCATAAATTATGGCCGATAATTGAGAAGAAGGATATTTAAATAACTATTACCAGAATAGGAAAGAATTTTTTTTCTCAACGCGGTAATCTGCAATTTAAATTGCACCTCAAAGTATCCATTAAAATAGATTTTGCAACATTTATAAATACTTAACTCATCGAAAGAAGCTATTAATGATTAAAATCACCGCTAACACCATTACGTAAACTAAAAAAATACACTAGTAATAAAACGGTAATAAAGCATCATCCACATATAACACTGATTATTAAAAAATCAGATAAAACGCAGAGGCTCGTTGAAGCAGTGACATCAGGACTCGTGTCGAACAGACTCTGCGTGGTGCACGCGCAGGCAGATACAGTACCCTCTCTCACGCGGAAACGCGTCAAGGCTCGGCGAGGTCAGTCGCTTTAACGGCGAAGGCTGCCAGAGCGAGACTCTTCGGCTTTATTTTTTTCCTACGGGCCAACTCTCTCAAGGCTCGTCGCGAGCAGCGCTCAAATCGCAGATCGTTCGTCGACGGCGCTATACGCGCGCACAGCCAGCCCCGTTGTGTGTTGTGTTGTGCGAGGCACCGCCGTGCCATCGATTTGTCCCCCTTCCCTGCCCGCTGTCCTGCTCCTCTTCTTCTTCTTCTTCTTTTTCCGACTCGAATCTGCGGACGGGGAAATCCATTAAGCGCCATTAGAGAGTATTTACGCGAATTTTTGCACCCGACGGGAGGAGATTGCGAGCGAGTGACCGGCCGATTATTGTTCCAGATTGCAGCCGCATGAAAATGTAAGGCCGACCGCCGCTGACCCCGATTATGACCTCCTTTCGGTGCTTTCGGCAATATTTCTCGAGCTGATCTTGAAAATTTTAAAGCGCTCTTTCTTTTCGGCAGGCGTTACGTATTTATCGCTGGACGATGTGTATCGATATTTTTATCGGGCGAAATAGCCTTTTATAATCGCGTAATTTTAAGGCTTAAAATTTTGTTGTAAGCTCCTGCATTTATTAATAAGTTTATCATTTTAAAATACGTAATGAAAGATTCAATAAATATTTATTTAATTCAAAAGTCATTAATATTAAAAATCCATTTTAAAATTATGAAATGCGGGATTAATTAAAAGCTTTTTACAAACACGAAAGACGAAATGAATCTACCCCTCTTGAATAAATTAAAGTGAAAAGTATGAAAGTAAAGTAAAAATTAATTTACATTATACGATGTCGTTGAAAAAAAATGCAGTTGAATTTATTTATTCACCCAGTAATCCTTACGTGATCGTGCCGCTAAACGTACGTCTGACCAAACACAGCTATTTTCTACTTCGGAACATACATGAACTGTACACTTGTCACATAAACACATCAAATTAAATTGCACGTCGTTCCTCCTTTACTATTACTTACGAAGATTGAATTTTTATCTCGTTTTTATGTTTCTTCGCGGTTTTTTTTTGCAGATGCTTTGTTAATTAAAAAACGACGGAGCTCCGTTCAATTCTCCTCGCGAGCTTAGCCGCCATAACTTTATTAAATTTTTTTTTTTTTTTTTTGTGAAACGAGAAATTGATTTTAATTGCACGCGGGGAATATTACGGCAGTGACTCGGCAGTTTTTTAAGTAACTGGAAATCGTAAAAGCCATCGGGCTTAGATTTGAACGTGAGAGATTAATTTCTGCGGTTTTAAGTCGCTTACAAACCGACTGCTCTAATTACGTAGTTAATTAATTATAAAAAGTAATACTTAAATAACTCTCTTTCCTCTATCTCTTCGGTGGGTTTTAGAAGAGCTTGCGGTTAATTAACGAATCTTAAAATGAAATCTCTTATTTTAAATATAACCTTTGCAGATTATTTTGGAATATTCACAAAGGCTGTTAACAAAAGTTTCCCCTCGGGGCTATTTTTAAAGGGATTTTTTTTATTTTTGGAACATTGTCGTTCACGGAAGCCGGTGGTATTTACATATTTTTGATATTTAAGATTAAAGTGGATAATCCGATGCGATATATTCATCTAGAAATAATATCATCGTATACATATTAATAACCCATTAAACTTAATTTCTCCTGTTTTGTTTAATATTCAAATCAATAACTAGCCCCTATTTTGGCCCACATATATCATTTCAACTGTGATCTCCATAATTGTCAATAAATTATCCCTCTGCAAATTCACGTTTGACTCTGCACAAAATGTACAGCAAAAACTATAAAAGGCGTTATTAGTTCTACTCTCGATGGAAAACTCGCTCTCCTCTTTTATTCATATGTTTGCATACGACTGCACAAGTACTGCAATTTCAAAGCAGCCCACTCGTAATTATATACAATCGCATTCTCCCTGTTAAATCATTATCAATGGACATTCTTTAAAGTCCTCATCCCTCTCTGCAATCCATAGATATTCCACGCAATTCATGCCCAGAGAGAGAGAGAGAGGGAGCAACCACTCGGACGCCTGCGTCCGCGTTAATTAAGCCCTTAATTAGTTGAGTTAATCGGGCAGTGCGTCGGTGGCGCCCTCTAGCATATATCGATTAACGGCTCCTTCTCTCGTGAATTTTTTCGTTGTTTGAACAATCCTTTCTCTCTCTCTCTGTCTCTCTTTCTCTCCTTCCCTAACCGCCGGGGCCGGAAAAGCGAGTTTCCTCGAACGCGAACCTCTGACCTACATCCGTTTTAACTCGGACGGAAGATTTCATCGATCGCGGCCGAGCGCCCGTCCGCCCGCCCCCGCTCTTGAGTCTTGACATTCGACGCCAGCCCTCTTTCTCTTTCTCTCTCTCTCTCTCTCTCTCTCTCCCGAAGTCACTTACGGAATTTTACCGAACGGGGAGAGGAGAGGGCCGCGCGATTTTCCGAGCGGCGGGAGTCGCGCACTCGGCCTTTTTGGGGGGGAGGATGAAAGCTCGTCAATTAGGAGAGATTTCTTTTTTTAACCCCCCGCGGGGGGTGGAGGTTAAGGGCCCCATTAAAAATTTTCTCGTTAATCGGACGGACGGTAGAGGAGGGATGGGTCGAGGCGCTTTTTATTGGCTGCCTGCGAAGGAAATTCCCGGCGAGTCCGCAGGGATTGGAAGGAAGTTGTTTCGTTTGAAATATTAACTTGGATTGAAGGAGAATTTACATTTCGCTTGATTGTGGATCATGAATTTAGAATGAAATTTCTTATTGTAAAGAAAGAATGTGGGATGATTGTTAATCTGAATTATTGTTTGACTTTTACGAGCTTTAATTCAGAAATTTGTATGCATTAAGAGAAGGACTAATTTTAATACATCGATATTGAATGCTTCGTTCGAAAATAGCAAATGATGGCGGGAGTATCAGTTTCCTTGGGAATCATACGGCTCAAGTGCAAAGCACTTTACTATCGTCATGGCTATAATTAGTATGACGTATATCGTTTCCGTGAAGAATCCGAAAAATTTCTGCACTGTGCAGAAGTGAAAAAGCAAACAAGTATCGTCTGAAACTTTTATGGATTATCTTTTAACGGACTTTTTTTTTCTAGATCTGAATCACTCAACATTTTCGGACTGTATAGCATAAAAGTTGTTTGTTCTTAAGTAAATTCGGCATGGAACTTTTTTCTTTTTCTTTCTTTTTTTAAAATTTAATTTACTTGGATGAAAATTTATAATGAATTTGTAGAACATTTTTACCGCAAATATGAGAGTACAGATTTACGATCTGAGAACCAACGAAAACTTCAGCGAGTGACTATATATTTATTGAAATTATAAATCAAACTTCAACAATTGACTCAGATTTATTTTCGTAAAGTGAAAAATTTATATTTGTCTCGAGGCGCCGTAACAACAAAATCGTAAAATGGCTTTGTAAGCGGCGATGTAAATTTAGTAAATACAATCGAGGTTTTGCACTCTCGGTTTATTAAAGTCTTTGTTAAATAATACGTACTAATGGATTACAATAAAAATATCGTAATTATTTTTTAGTTTGAGATAATTTACGTCCCTGCTTTTTCCATTATCGTAAAATCTTCTGGACAAGGTCCAAATATCGTAATTCTTAGTTTTTCGAATTTTAATGTCTTTTCGCAATGAACATCTAAAGTGAAACTGCTTTTCTATCGTGTTCCCATTGTTTTAAAAGTTTTCTTAAACAAATTATTCATCTTGTATATTATAAGACTACACAGTGCCCTTTTTCTGTTTCAGGTGAGTTTATATCCCGAAAATCATTACCCGCGAAACTGCAAATACGTAAGTTCGAACAACATATCAAATTTCTCAACTGGCCAACTTTACCATTCACTTCCCCGCAATCGCTTAAATTCCTCTCGACACTAATAAATTCACAAATATTACCTAATCCTTCACACTAAAACCCGCGTTTCCCTCGCTAAAAAGCAAGATCCGGCAAGCTGCCGCGGTACATCCAAGAATTTGCAGCCGGAGCCGGGCGCTGCGCGTGAGATAGCAGGTTTAAGCGCTCCCACTTGCTGTATAATACGTTGCCTCGCGGCGCCAAAGACGTTGCCGCTCGCACATTCTCGAGGCATAATGTCGCCCTTAGCTTTTGCACTTGGGAAATTCACTTGCTAAATGCGGGTAATCATTTTTTGGTGTCCCATCAACGTCCGTTATCTTGGTGTCTTCATCGAAAAATTAATAAAGCTTTGGGTACAAGAGTCTTCTGTTGAGTAGTTTTCGTTTGGAGTTTTTGCACTGGTGAGGTGCAGAGATATCGGTTCGAATAAACGTCAGCGCAGGAAGAGCATTCATTTTCCTCTTCGCGAAATCGTATTTGAATTCCTCGGATTACAATGCTCAAGTCAATGCTCCAACTAGACATCATCTCCTGCAAATAGCATTGCCCATGAAAAATTTATATTGAAATATTATTTATAAAATGAAAAATTTTAAATTTACATGCATAAAATAATAATAGTGATTTTTATTCAATGAGCGAATCTGCCTTGAATGTACAAAATGAAACAGTAAATTTTCCTAAAAATTTTTCTCAATATTATAATTCAGCATTCTTTTCAATCGCTCGCTATCAATAGCTCATCTCCGCATCTCTCGCGCGAGGGAAAGAGAGAGAGAGAGAGAGAAAAGAGGCAGCAGCTGTCTCTTACTGAAAATACACGTCGTCCCACATTCGGCTCGCAGCGAGAGAATTTTTCCCGAGAATTCTCGCTCGCCATGAATTTCACAAGGAAATTCTCGACTAACGCTTCTCGCTCGCCGCTCGGAGCATCGGCTCTCTGCGCTTGGCGGCGGCTGCGGCGGCGGCGTCGGCGTCGGCGGCCACCGGCCGGCCACTCCCAGCTCTCGGCGCATACTTGCATCCTTAGCTGTTTATTTAGCGACACGCGACACGCGGCGAGCGAGCTTTTACCGCGTGGGCGTCGCCGCGAGCGGCCTGCCGCTGCCTTCGCGGAAGCCGGCAATGACGCGCGGCGGAGTCGATCGTGCCTCTGCCGCTGCTGGTGAGGCGATTTTTGAGGCCTTCGGATCGAGGTGAGCTTCGCACGTGGACGGAGATTGAGACGTTGAATTTTAATGCGGAGCGAAGATCTATTACGTCGATCGGTCCGAAATTTTAGATTTTTAGCTGCTGATATCAGGTGTGCTTGATATTACCTCTTTAAAATTAATGATTGATAATTGCCTGTGATTCGAGCGATATTGATAAAATAAACGCAGGAACATTTTAACACGTGGAACTCGTCGATATTTCAATCAGATAGAAAAAAAAAGAACGGCTGAAATAATCATAATAGCAGCAAAGCGTGTATGAAAATTAGTGTTTTTCAATAAAATTATTCCACCTGTTCTTTTGTTTTGAAGTCTAGATATGTTAAATTGTTTCGCTTTTTTTTTTGCTTTTTAAAATGCAAGAGGAAATTAGCACTGGACAGTACAAACAAGTAATGCGGAAATCTTATATGAAATATGCACATAGGTTGACCAGCGCTAAATATGCACATCCTTTTATCACTAATTTTATACGAAGTAAACATTGTCGGAGAAGCTGCAGCAGTAGCAGACTAAATTTAAAAAATAATAATTTTCGTGGAAATCTTTATTTTAAGTTAATTCTTACAGAAAATTAAGCAAAAAGTTATTGAAAATCTGTCAATATTTTGTCTATATACAAGTAGATGAAAATGAACTAAACGACTTTTAATTTTAAAAGTATAGTAAAACCCATTAAAACTCATCGACACTTTAGCGAAACTGCGTGTCAACCTAAAAACGTCAAAACTAAAATTAACGCAAACTCCCTTATTGTCCCGTCAAATATATATAATAATAACCCCATAGCGCGGCAAACGCGAAATTACTCAATCTAAACCGTGTACACTCCGCGCTCTCGAGCCGTTCGAGGCCGCTTAATTAATTTACAATTTTTTTTTAACAATCGCACGCGCCTCAAATAATTATTGCTCCTTCTGCCGCGCGTGGCCGAGAGCGGTAGATGGACGAGATTAAACGCGCTCGAGCGGCTGAGGTTAATTGTTTCTTGAGAATCCGCTGACGTTCGTGTACCGGCTCGACAAGATTTTTCCATCAATTTGTCCGATTCTATGTTTTCGCGGCTGCCACGGCGGTTCTGCCTTATTTCGTACTTCTCGGTAACCGCAGCGTGACTAGATTCTATTTCAGAGATGTAAAGGTAGCTTTTTGTCTCGTTGGGTTGAAATCTGCTCGATTGAAATTTGATAGTTTCGTATGAAAATTTCTTATACTGACTCGAAAATTAAACTCTATTTTAACGTGCGGAACATTGAAGGAAGCGTAAAATAAAAAATAAGCTTTTACTTTACTCAGCGAGATCGGCAATGGAACTAAATTAATTTTAGAAGCATTCATGAATTTCCCTAACTCGAAATGACGGAATTAATATACTCGTAGGTCAGGACTGTAATTTCGCCGGTACGCTTAGTCGTGTAACTTTCATTAATAGTCCAACCAAGACAATGTGGTCATGAACAACACAGCTGACCACATTCTACAACGTCTTATACATGCATTAACCCAGCAGGAGGCAAATGTAATGCTCGCACACGGCAACTTACATACCTTCTATTATCATTCGACAATTTGCCTTGTCATTTTCATTAAAAAATAACTATATGAAAGCGTTCGCTTATTCACCTTTCGAGAATCGCGATAAAATTCAGGCCCCCGAGACAGCTGCTGAATGCAAATTTGAAATATCCGACGATATAAAGGGCGTGCAGTTCGGAAGAAATTCCAAGTGTTCCGGACTGGCGCATCGTAATTGTCGGCCGCTCGACAAGTCTATAACCCTTGAGCACTCGAAAGTTCGCGGAAGCGCTCGGTTAATGGAAACTAAACTCGTTAAAATATTACCGCGCTGCCATTTAATTGTTCGCCGCCCTCTCTGGATTTCTCTTTTTCCGGGTCCCGAACTCGAATCGAAGAGAAAAAAGGAGGGGGGTGAAAGTTAAAAGCCGCCTTAATTTATTCGCAGCCCCGAGCGCGAAATATTCTCCCGAGCCAATTTCTTCGCGGGACCGACTTTTTTCTCCTCTTCCGCTGAAAGTTTGGAACACCGCCGGAACGAGCCGCTGCGCTTCCGGCTATTTTCGTCGCTGCTTTCTACAACTGGCTTTCTCTCGCTCTGTCTCTCTTCTCTTTCTCCTCCTTGTTCTCTTCGTCTAATCTTGTTCGATCTTTCGCTCCGCCGCAAGAGTCTTTTGGACTTTCAATCTCTGCTTTAGAAATTTCAGCGTTTTCCAAGCGCCCGGAGAAACATTTGTTAGGGCAATCTGTTTCGAGAGTAATCGAGATACTGAGATCCCTGCCGCTTATAAATGCTCTCTTTCGAAACTTTTACAGTTTTACTTTTCCCTCTTCACGGGCGAATAATTTCGAATTGAAATTGTTCCTGATAGAGTTGAATTATTATCGCTTTTTCCGCGCGCGAAAGCCAATCAAGAATTAAAGCTTGTATACGCGCTGTAAGAAAATAAAAATAAAATGATAATACTCAAAGAAACAAGTAAAAAGCGTTTTAATAGATTGTCTAAAAGCTCGCTTTTTCTCAAAGTTTTTCGCCTCCTCACTCGGTTTTATGCGGCTTTAGGTTTTATTTTTCTCTCTCTCCGGTGCGTCTGCTCGAAACGTCTTCACGTGAAAGAGGCGCGCGCGCAAGTTCTCCGTACGCGCGTAGCGTCCGCGGCAATCGACATTGATGGAAGGAGCTCGAATTACACGTGGAAGCTTCCATCCACTCGGGTCTCTTTCTGCCTTTATATCTTCACCGCCGGTTTCGCCTTTCTCTCTTTCTCCGCCGCGCGCTTTACATGCTTTGCGAGAGAGAGAGGCGGGGAGGGCGCAGTCTTGAACGGCGCCCAAAGAGAAATACAGTTTTGCAAATATAACAACGCGACACAGAGAGAGAGAGAGCGCGGGGCGCTCGAGCCTTTGAATATTCATAAAACGAGAGATACCGCGCCGTGAAATGCGGAACTGCTTTTTGAATTTCAATGCAATTATTGTTTAATTCCGCGGAGCTCCGCGGAATAATGGAGAATTTTGGCCTTGATTGTTTCTATTTGTATATATGTTGGAAGTTTTGTCTTCTTTTTTCAAAAAAAAAATGAGGTCTGAAAGGTTTTAAAAGAAAAGGTGATTGGTTTTTTAATTGAGTCGGCAAAGTTTAATAGCTTTGGATGCGAGAGGAGTTTTAAATACTTGAAAAGAAAGGAAGGTATATTAAAGCTAACTTTTTGGAACTGTAAATTAATAAAGCACTTTTAAGTTTTTGAATAGTCAATGAATAAAGTCGGAGTCACTTTAATTTTTAACAAATTTTTAAATAAATATCATTAAAGAGCCGAGTGTCGCTGCAATTTTTGGCGCACTATTGATTTTGTCACAGGGTAAAAACGAATTGATGAACGAAATGAGCTGAGCCCGGAGAATAATATGCATAAATAATGTCTCAATGGACCTGACCCATAATATATGCAAAATTCCCTTTTTTTTCAAATAAAGCCAGCGCAGTTTATTCGAAAATCTATCGAATTCCGAAAAAGCCAATAAAGAGCGGCTTGATTAACGACTGCCTTCAAACAATGCCATTACTATTCCGAAATGAATCGCAGTTCATTAATGCCCTAACCGAGCTCGACTGCCAGCGCTTTTTCCACGCGCGCTCCATTTAATTCATTCCCGCGATACCACGCACGCGCCCGGGGATTTTTGGCAATTGTTCGCACCGCGAAAAAAGCCGACGCCGAAGCGCTTCCTCGCTCCTGGACGCGGTTTAGCGAAAATCTTTGGCTTTCGAATTTTCGCCGGAACGACGTAGTCTCGCCCCTTTCCTCTCGGCGTGCACGCGATCGCACGCACAACACACAGAGAGGAGCCAAATGGAAACATCGATTTTTCTCGCCGCGGAGGAGGAGAATCGCGATTGCGCGCGCGACACTACTTTCGCCACTGTAAAAAGCGAATTCGGCCGAAAGTTTTAACGGGCCGCGAGGCACACTCTTATATTTCGTTTTAAAGCGGAATTTTACGGATTCGAACGAAAAATTTTCTAGGCGCGCGTTAAATTTCAAAACAATCCGGAGCTGCCGCCTGCGGCTTCTCGGGACGGCGATTTTATGCCTCCACTATTTTCATTATCATAAAATCTCGCGAACGACGTCCGAAGCGTGTCCCGAAAAGTTTAGCGATATTTTAATGTTCCATTGCGAATGAACGCTTTCCAAAATAACTTGAAACGCTTTTCTAAATTAAACAGTGCCGACTTAAAGTCCCCTTAAATCCAATTACCAATTTAGTTCACTTTAGTTTAGGACTTTCGGCTCCGGGCATTGTTATACTTGTTGTAGCTTTTTAACAAGGTCTGCCAATATCAAAGCCTTTCGAGCATTTAATTTCTGATAGTAGAAATAAAAAGAGTCACTTGAAGGTGAAGCTCCTCGCTAATTTTTCTCTCAGATAAAGTAAACACTTAATCAACGATATTGATCATTCTGATTAACTGTGAAATAATAAAAGTGAAATTAAAAGTGCAATTTTATTTTGTAACATAAATATTTTACTTTTATTTATAAATGATATATTATACTTTCATTTATTTTAAAAGCCAGCCAAATTGGTTAAATGAAAAGTTTATTGACAAAGATGGAATACTCGCTAACGAGTTTATTAAATTGCCAGCCAAAAAAAGCATAAAAAAATAATGCTCAAAAACACCCTCAATTTGCAAGATTAATGCGGCATCTTTTCAAACGGTAATTAATTGCATCTCCGAAACTAACATTATACGAGGGAACTTTCTCATTTTGCATCCGCGCGGGCAGCTCAATTAATTTAAACCGTCCGCAAAAATGACGCGAACTCGGCGCGCGGAGCGCATTCCGTGAAAAAGACACGGCAGCCTCGACTCTCGGAATAAAAAATCCCAAGTGCACCGCGAAGAAAAGGCCTGAATTTTTTCAAGCATAAAGCCGGGAGATAACGTTGTATTTTAAGAATTTATCGTCGCAGCGCGAGGCGGAGGCGCCTTTTCACTCTCCGCGGGGCCGAAAGGCAACATTTTCATTAAGTGATTGAGACTCATTAAAACACTGCCACCGCGAGTCGTCGGCGCATAACGTGTATGTGAAACACGTGTCAGTCTCAGCGGTCGGGGAGAAGCAGTAAATCAGCGCGCCGCGCGCGCAAAAAAAAAAAGAAATTCAGGATAAACTCTCGGCGTTATCGGTCTTTCTCCGGCTGGCTTTGACGCACGAGACGCGCTCTGTGTGCGCGGCCTTCCCGGGCCTTAAGCCTTTTTAATTTACGAATTTACGCAGGCACGAGCGAGCGGTGGCTCTTTTTTTTTTTATCGCGAGCGTGATGCAAAGTCGCGGGAGTAAAAAATCGCCGATAGAAGGCTTCGAGACGAGTTGGAGGTTGGTTTGTTTGTCGTTAAAGAGCTGCTTCGGGCGCTGCATGATTTCGAGCAAGTAAGTGCTTCGCTTTGAATTATTTTTTTGATTTTTCTTAGATCGGGACAAGCGCTGGATGCAGAGGTACGAGCGATTCATTTTCGTTCTGACGTTTGAGCTTTCGTGACTATTTTAAGTATTTCATTAACTTTATTAAACAGGCAAATTCTTCGCTTTACTGTTTCGTTTTTCAAGGCAATAAGAACCGACCGAAAATACTGACGCAAGCAAACCTGGCACTCTATCTTGATAGTCTCACTCACGGAATAAAGCGATTTTCCTTAAGTGATTTTATTAAAAAGCGCAAGCGGTCGCTTTATCGGTTAACCCGAACTTGCAAAACTTTAATCGCCGCCGCACAATAGGAGAGCGGAGAAAAAAAAACTATTTTCCAAAGTGAGTCAAGCGGCCAGAATTTCTTTTCAAGAGCCTCCGCCGTTAATGAAGAGGAACGACAGAGTTGCAGAGAGAGAGAGAGAGAGAGAGGAAAGGCTCGGGGAATAATTAAAAAAAAAAGTCGAATGGAAGCCCACGTGGGTCCCTCGGCCGCTGGTGGGTGTCAGATTGGATGGACTGGTGATTCGCTCAGCAACGTAAAAATAACAGTTAAAAATAAACCGGGCCGCACGAATCGATGGATATTCTCTCGCGGGCTACAGAACTACTCTCTCCCTCTCTCTCTCTCTCGCCCGGCCGACTAATACCGACTGACTGCACGTAAATCGAACGGCGAAGAGAAATAAACATTAAAGTTTTGTGGATTCCGCGAATGAGTGCACAGAGTTTTTAGTGGCCGACTACGAGCGGCTGACTAAGATTTTTGGTAATCAGATAGCGTGGAATATCGGGGCTTTTATTTCGGATGGAATGGCACCGTCGGCGAGGCGCGACAGAGTTACTGCTACCAGTTTCGGCCACTTTTAAAACGTCATTCCGGCCTTTATTCGAAGCGTTTAGAAAATACCTCTTTATACGTGCTGATTTTCGCTACTTTTTACACCCTCTTTAGCGGACGGAAAACTTTGGAATATTTATAAAACGCGAAACTTCGAGAGGTCAATGGCCACCACTCAAGAATCCAAAAGTATCCACTACGGCACTTAACCATATTCTCGAAAACAAAACTTCCCCAAAGCAGTTTCCGCGCACAGCCGACACCGGAAACCCGTCGTTTTGCCATTGATCGAGATCTCCCCTGGCTGGCCTCGCGGCGCAGATGAAAGGAAAATTCGAATTTTAAATTTAGAAGCGGCCGGGCCGTTCGACCTGCGCTCCTCCACAATCGAAAAACACGCCGGCGAAACAACGGGTCGCTCGAGTCTGCGAAAGGTATATAGCTTTTTTTAGTCCGCCGCGGACATGCGCCCACCACGTGGCTGCAGATTATCCGGGGCCAGCTTCGATATATTTTTTACCCGCAGAGTTGCTTGGCCCTGCAAAACGGAACACGAGGAGTACTCGTGGACCTGCGAAATTTCGAGCTCTTTTAGAACTAGTTTTTGCGGGCTTCGCTTAGCTTTTTTTAGTGCTCGGGGAGTTTCACTGGAAGCTCGGTGTATTACTTATGTAAATTGATGGGATTTTTGGAGGACAAAAATTGTAGGCTGCACGTATTTTGATTTAAAAAAAGTTTCTTCTTTCTACTAGCAAAATTATTTAATTAAATAAATGTCTTGGTACTACCAAATTGTTTAAACTAATTAACTATTATTTTCTCATATAAATACTAATTACCAAAGTATTTTTTTAAAATTAACATTTGTTTCACAACCTGTCATTGAAATTAATACAAGTTATCAGTTTACAAACTAATCAATCATTCCGTTAAAGCTATACTTACAAAATAATAAAAAAATTGGATAATCCTCTCGCAAAGTAATTTTAGATGCGCATACATAACCACCGTGGAAGCATAAACTTGGAGCGATCGATAGAAAGTGCCCGATTATTAGCAGACACCGGTCGTTCAATCTTAATTAACGCTCAATATCTTACAGAGATGCATCGAAAACAAACTCCCCCCGCGGAAATTTTTCCGATCCAGGCTGCGCGCCGCGTAATAATTATCAAAAGGAGCCAGTAAGCGGGCATTCGAAAATTTATGGAGCTGCCGCGGGGGCCAAAAATATACTGGCCGCGAGTGAGTATAGCCGGGAGAATTGATAGTTGTTTATAAGACTAATAGTAGTTAACTGGCCGGCGCGGGGGAATATCGGTAAACAAACAGGCCGCTGGGCGTCTGTTATTTCGGAAAATAATTTTTCCGTATTCCGCGCGCCTCGCAAAATATTTACCGGACCGACTTTTACGGAGTGCGAACGATCGGAGGCCCGATCCTGTGGACGAGTGGCCAAGTCCCCCGCCGGTGTGGTTCGCGCGGAGTTGCGCGAAAGAGAGTTCGGTTAATTGGATGCAATGAACTCTTGCAAGTGTCTTAACGCTTGTTCGCGCGCGGCTGCTTTGTGCGGGGGAGCAGCGCCGCCGGCTATTCATCTTGCTATTTTTTTTCTTGCTGTTTTTTCCCGCCGCGATGGGGGTGAAAGGAATATCGCCGCTGTCGCTCTCCTGCCTTTTCTCCGGGAAAACTTTATCGGAACTTTTGTCGTTACTCGGACTTTTACAAGGTGACTATCGGGGGTTTTTACGAAAGCTTAAGCAGGTGCCGCGGTTAAAAAAGAAAAACTGCGCTCTCACACTTTGCGAATCGTTTTACAAATGTTAGTTGTTACTTTCTTTAAAAAATACATAAATTACGAATTGTAACCTTGATATCAGCAACCTCCTTCCTGCACAGCATAATTCACGTTCTCTTTAAAGAAAACTAATCCACAGGCGGCCGGCGAGCACTCAATTTGGAATCCACCTGTTTTCTCAGATTTCCAATAAACCGTCTCTCGTTCGGTACACAGAGGCCCGAGGAATTAAACGCTCATCCGGTAAATTTATCGACTTTATTAGCCTTCGACCGCAAACAGTTTTCCCTTCCTCATTGCCTCCCCAGGCGTGGAAATTCGTTCCTGTCTATTACCACGTCTTTGGGTGTGGATGGCAGCCGAGTCCCCTGCAATTTGGTTACCTAATTTCTGCGCCGACATACTCGCTCTCCTAACCTCCTGCCGCACATCCCATCCCATTCAAGTAATCGAGCATCATCTCAGATATGCTCGCTCCCCCCCTCTCTCTCTCTCTCTCTACTGTCTGGTATACACGTTGCATTGTTCCGTCGGAGTTTGTATCAGATTATTGCCAACTTGCGTCCGCGCGCCTTCGCTATAAGCCACGCTGTTAAATTGAAGATAAGGCTACGTGTGCGGCTGCCGCTTTGATGAATAGAGAATGCGCTTCTTTTAGCGGATAGCTCGGAGCGATTGATTTAATTAATTGAATCGGTGCGCACGGAATTCGCAGCTTCTTCGCTTAATTTCGAGTGTTTGAAACGTTATCCGCGTTAACTGCTATACGACTGCAAATGATTATTGCCCGTAACTGTCGGTATCGTAAAGCTGCTTTTTGTCGCGTATGGATAATGCCGTAGCATTGTTTCCGACTCAATTAGCAATGCGCAACCTCTGCTTTGCTTTCAACCGTCCTGATTAGAATTTCAAAGAAGGACGCTTCGTCAATTTTTTGCCGCGATAAACTGGCATTTTTTTGCCGCTCCTCCATTTCCGCCATCCTGGCTAATCTTGAACTATTTTTTTTCTGCACATTTTCCTGCATTGCACTCTGCTCCGTTCTTCTTTTTTTTTTCCTTACTTCGTCGAGCGCTTCATTTCGCCGTTTTGTTCCACTCGTGTACGCGTCCCGCGTCCCTGCATACATATTTTTTCCTCGTTTCCAAGTTTTCTGTTTCCACTTAACGCGAACTTTTAGTTATTTTAGTGACTTCCGTGTCATCACGTAGGACTTTGTGCCATTCTTTTTCCTGTTTATTTTCCTTACTCCTGTTTCAGTAACTAACTTTACGATAATGCTTGATAATTATTTTGAAAAATGATTGTTTTTAATTTTAAATTTATTATTTTAAAAAATAATAATAGCTTTTAATTTTAAATTACCAGAATTGTCAAAAATCGTAGACATTTTATTTAGTTCAACAATTTTTTCACCGCGAGTATTATCAGCCTTTTCCATCGATCAAAAAAAGCGAATTTAAAAAAACCATTCCATCACGGTTTTTAATTAAAAAAACTGCACTATAAAAGAATAAAAAGCCAGCGACAGAGGCAGAAATAAAGAGG